>JABUQX010024085.1:25000-63342 GCA_015478945.1 Trachelipus rathkii
TCGAAGGGATCTGGCTGCTGCCGCTTTGTTGATAATCATATTAGATTACTTTTTATTATTTGCATTCCAAAGACCACCAAGGAGTGGTAGGCAGCAGCAGAAATAATATCATACGAATAAAATCTTGAATCAGTTACTGTCCGAAACGTTTCTCTTGCGGGAATACAATTAAAGCTGTTGAGTTGTAAAGTTCTATCCCATCTGTCCAACTGTATCTGCAAATGGTGAAAGCAGTAGCTCATTGCTGCGGTGGTTTTGGTGGCAGAATCATGAACTTAATCTGACACTGCTCCATGGTATGGAAAGCATTCCCATATTCTCACACTCATTTCTGAACTCTGATTTGCTCTTGGCAGAGCTGAATTCGTCGATTCCATTCCTAAGCTGCATTGAGCATTGGTTGCTCTCCAACGAACACCAGCCCACACCAATAAGAAATGGCCACTTACTTTCGCATCTCATAGGAAGCCCGTCACAAAATACTTACCTGATAAACATCCGCCCGCGATGCGGTCGTACACCTCAATCCTTCTGTTGTATTCACCAACCTACACTTGAAGATTTGTTGACTCCTCATTCACTTCAAAGAATAAGTTTTGAAATCCTTTCCTACTCGCAACTGAAATCCCACTCTCCAACATCACCTCCTACCACATAGTAGACAATCTGTCTTATAAAGACCAACCTCTATAATATTTATAACAACCAAGAACATAAAAATAGATAATGTGTTCTACCTACTTGATTTTCAACATAATAAAGCTATGTACACTAGGTAAATAGTTTGCAGGATTAATCCGCAATGCCATCGCGAGTAATTCTAAAGCAGTGAATAAATCGCCGCACCTCATCCTTATAGTAAAGAGATGCTGGGGACAATGAAGTAGGGGGGTCGTGAGGAATACTCATTCGAGAAATCGTGTCCTCCTATTCTCCAGATCCCTCTTCAAACTAGGGCTTCATGCAGTGGCAGCACGATATACTTGGCTTCGAGTAATTACTGTCTGCTCGATCTATTTGGCTCCAAGTAGTGAGTGATATCATACTACTGATAATGTCGACTTTAGCTGATCTTTTTAAATAACAAGATTCGCCTACTCTTTGTGTCTGATACTAGTGAACTTTCTAACATCTTAGGCCACCTCCTATAGATGACTTCTGGGTACCTCGTCTAAGTTCTCTACGATCCTTGTAGGATCTTCTAACCCCTTTTCACCTGAGATGTCTCTTAAAACAGGACTCCCTACATATGAATGTTTAAATACACACACTTCTTCTTCTTACTGTACTGATATTTCCTTTTGCTCCAATTCTCTTTATGGATTGCTTTTCCTGGCGTCCCCCTTGCTTGAATTATTTTACGGCTGTGATCATGCTCGTACCTATAAATTCGAACCTTGCACCGAGGACCCAATGTTAAAAACCCAATTCCAGCAGGCATTATGACTGAGCGGAGTGTGCTCCTTTTTATGAGGCCACAGCTCCCCCACTTTCCCCCTTCAGTAAGCGGTTTCCGACTATGCCTTTAACTTCTTCCAACAAGTTATCATTACAGCAGGGAAGCTTTGCATTCCGCTTCTTCGCAGGTAGCCTAGCGGAATTAATACTGCACCACCGGACTTTAACAGCGAAAAGGGAAGATTTCATATCTTATAAACAGTTTTTTTACACTTGCAGAGTATCAAACTGCCACTGGCGAATAGCCAAAGACGAAGATTTAATTTCGTACATAATGCTCCAAAACACATTCACCCTGTTTGCCTACTCCAGCTCTGTTTCTTGCTGGATCTGCTATAAACAGAATATGAATCAATCCTTTTTTCATCTATTTGGACTATAGTTTTGAGTAATCCCTATCCTAAACCTCGTGAAAATCCGAAAGTTGGCGGATAACAAAACCAATTTCGTGACCTGTCAACTTTGATAAATTAATGGAGAAAAATGTTTCAGGCAGCCTTTTTCGGTTCTGAGAAGTCGCCAAGCTTTTTCAAGACTTCCAGTTTTGGTTCGCCCACGATAGGTTTCGAGTTGCCGGTTAGTCACTAAGATCCGCCTCGGTTAATCCGGTTAAAACGGCATTATATGCTCATCCGGAGAAGCTCTCTCAACTGGTGGAAATGGTTCTTTTTGTGTCTTTTTTGACATTGAAAAAGCTGTATACACAATTTGGAGACACACTCGAGGCTCTTCTTAAACTCTACTCCGATCGGTTTTTCGGAGGACAGGTCCCTTCTCTTGTATTAATTTAAAGGCCCTTCTGATCAGCACAGATTCCATTCCTAGTTCGGTGTATTTTCTGTTTCTATCACGTCCACGTTTACTCTGAAATGATAGGACGTTCCGCAAGCCCATGTAATGCTTCAAGAGTATATTATTTGCTCTCGGATTAGACATGACATTGTTACTTGCTATAAATATTGAGCAGTTTTTCTTCCTCTTATCGGATGACCTTCAGTCACACAATATATAGAGTCTTCAGTCTTGAGCGTAGTAGGCTGGTCGGCTCCGCTTTTACCTTAACTTGTATCATTTGTTACCCTAGCCAATACTTCACGCTTCATGTTGCCTGAGTTCATCCTGGATTGCTGTTTGATACCTGCTGATTCGCGCCTACCCGCGCAGTTTAGGAGAGAGCCGTTAACGAGAGTCAGATGATGCGATGATGATTATAGATAATTAATCATCTATATTATATATATAACTTATCATCATATTAAAGTATCTATGCTACTATATAATACGATTAAATTATATGTAAATTATATATACTTATCTTATATATTATAATAGGCAGCTTATATTACTATCAGGTATACAGACTGCATAATTCTAGACATATAGTATATATATATGAAATAATAACGTACGTGTAGTTAACATGATATTAATACAATCGACGCTTTATGTACGTCTGCGCGTTAACATGATCACTATTCCGCTCAACATCTGAGATGCCTATATATATAATATATATATATATATATATATATAGTATATAATATATATATATATATAATATATAATATAATATATATATATAATAATATATATAATATATAATTTAATATATATGACCTGTATAAGTTCATGGTGCAGATTAAATATGTTTTTTAATTTTTTCATACATTTATTAGTAATTATGATACTAGCAATTAATTAAGATGAAAACGAGAGAGATATGAAATATGAAAATATTAAAAATTAATTAATAAAATAAGAAAAAATGTTCATTTTGCATGAAAGAAAACGCATTTCAATGCTAGATCCTGAAAGAATTTAAGGTAGGGTAAAACATAATGTTTTGAAGGAAAATTCGTTCCTTGTTAATTTTTTTTCATATATAGATTCTGCGTATACACAACAAACATATCATAACCTGAACTTAGAGGTCAGTAAACGCAACCTAACCTAGTATGGATCAACGATGCAAGTAAAACTCAACCCTAACCTATAGGATCGACGCTTGTAGTAAATTTCGACCTAACCTAAATGAGTCTACTCTGCCGTAACAGTTTTACTCTTGTTTTCGGGTAAGAATTTTGCACTACAGGAATATCCCGAGACGTCCGTCGCTGTGTCCCGGGCTCTGCAAAACGTACGATGCCCAAAAAAGTACGATATTATTAAATAATTAGTTGTTTTTTTTTTGTATTTAAAATTTTCTGATCCTGTTTATTCACACTGAAATTATATTGTTAGTATCAATAATAAAAATGTATGAAAAAAAAAAAAAAAACATTTATCTGCACCAAGAAATATATAAGTATATATAATATATATATATATATATATATATTATTATATATATATATATATATATATATATATAAATATATATATTATATAATAATATTATATATATATACATATAATATATATATATAACTATATATATATATATAATAAAACCTGATTTCCCACTTCTTTTTCCTGTCTTTGATGTGACCTACTTTCTCTAATTTTCTTTACCAAACTCGTAAGTAAATATTAAATAATCGAGGGACTCAACATTTTTCTAATAGAAAAGCGCATAATAATAGTATGATAATAATAATAATAATAATAATAATAATAATAATAATAATAATAATAATAATAATAATAATAATAATAATAATAATAATAATAATAATAATAATAATATAATAATAATAATAATAATAAGAAGAAGAAGAAGAAGAGGAAGAAAAGAAGAAGAAGAAAAAGAAGAAGAAAAAGAAGGAAAGAAGAAGAAAAAGAGAAAAAGAAAACAAGAAGAAAAAAAAAAAAAAAGAAAAAAAACAAAAAGAAAAAAAAAAAAAAGATAAAGAAAAAAAAGAAAAAGAAGAAAAAAAGAGAAAAAATAGAACAAAAAATAACAAAAAATACAAGAAAGAAAAGAAAAAAAAGAAAGAGAAGAACAATAATAAGAGAAAAGAAAAGACAGAAGAAAAAACAACCCCCCGGAAAAAAAAAGAAAAATAAAAGAAATAAAAAAAAAAAAAAAAGATAGAAGAAAGAAAAGAAAAAAAAAGAAATAAACAAAATAGCAAAAAAACAGAAAGATAAGAAGAAGAAGAAGAAGAAGAAGAGAAGAAGAGAAGAAGAAGAAACAATTGCAGCAGCAAAGACAACAGCAACAGTAAAATAAAGAATAGAAATTTATTTATTATTTGTATTTATATATTTTTGTTTTCCTTCGTCTTTAAAAAATTAAAACATTTTTTATCTTGTCTTCCTCTCTCTCTCTCTCTCTCTCTCTCTCTCTCTCTCTCTCTCTCTCTCTCTCTCCTCTCTCTCTCTCGTCTCCTTCTCTTCTCTCTATCGTATCTACTATCTATCTATCTAGCTATCTATCTATCTATCTATCTATCTATCTATCTATCTCTTTCTGTGTCTCTCTCTCTCTTCCCCCTCTCTCTCTGTCTCTATCTTTCTGTCTATCTCCCTCTCTCTCTTTCTCTCTCTATATTTCTATCTCTGTCTGTCTGTCTGTATGTCTGTCGCTCTCTCTCTCATTGTATAAACAATAAACTTCTTTTCAATATCTACACGAAGAGGAAAAATGGTCTTTAATGTAATACACGATGAAGGTGAAAATTAGATAGAAGAGAAAAGAGTCAGCTAATGAAGAAGACGTACAAAATGTGGACGAAACAGAATCAACTAAGAAGATGTTACGTGTAAAAACAAACAATGAATTGTTTGATGTATGCGCCCGCCTCTGTGCGTAACCACTAAAAACTTTAATTGACTAGCCATTTAGATACAAGGACCTATATATATATATCATATATAATATTATATATATATATATATATTATATATATATATATATATATATATAATATATAATATATATATATTATAGTATATATATAT
Organism: Trachelipus rathkii; assembly: GCA_015478945.1. NCBI lineage: Eukaryota > Metazoa > Arthropoda > Malacostraca > Isopoda > Trachelipodidae > Trachelipus > Trachelipus rathkii. The sequence goes on from JABUQX010024085.1 coordinate 30,362, forward strand.
ATAATATATTTATATATATATTATATATAAATATATATATATAATATTATATATATATAGACAAACAGAGAAAATGAATTGACAGAATATAAGAGTGCGAAAAGAGAGAGAGAGAGAGAGAGAGACTGTTGTTAGGAGAGAGAGAAGAGAGAGATAGCAGAGAGAAGAGAGAGAGAGAGAGAGAGAGAGAGAGAGAGAAGGCATTAAAACTTGCAGGTTAGAATGATGACGAAATCAATGAACCAATCGAGAGAAAATAGCTTTTGCGGTTAAAATAATAATTAAAAAAATACATATTTCTCGGATGTCAAAGACTCCGAAGAGTAAAAATTATGTTTGACGGAGGGAGAGAAAATAGGGGAAAAAACCTTTTCCTCCTAATGATTTTTGTTTTGGAGTATTGGAAAATATATATAATATTATATTAGTTATATTATTATAATAATAATAAGAATAAATATATTATATATAAGTATAATATATATATTAATTATATATAATATATTATAATATATATAAATATATATATATATTATATATATTAATAATATATATATATATATATATATGTTATATATATATATGATATATGAAATCTATCCGAACCATTTATTTTATGTAAGACAATATTTCAGCAAACTTTGCGTTTACGTCTATCACCAGTTCTTAAAATATTGAAATTTAACATTTAAATTAAAATATATCACATAATGATAAATATTCTGTTTAGGTTGATAAATATGTTAGTGGATGATCTTGAAGGGAAATCGACCACCTTATGTCACTATTTTATCTTTAGGTGTGGAGTACTTACCTTTAAAATAATAAATTTTTCACTATTGCCGATTTGCTTTTGAGAGATCATCATCAACCTCTTGTAATATCTTTACTAAACCTAATCAGCAAACCTCAAATGTTTCTAAAAAGTGACCATACTTTAAGTTTCCGTATGTAGGTTGTTTCGAGTCTATTGAGAGAGAGGTTATAGGAAAGAGAACACATTTTCTTGAACAGTTCCTCTTTCTCCTACCCAATTGTTTTAAATCTTCGGTATTAATATAGCTAACTCACTCAGAATTTGGAATCTCTTTATGAACGATTCCGATATATATACTGCCGTTGATTCCGAAATCGTGAGATGGCCAATATAAATTAACTTCATGTTCCTCGTTTGAGCGAGGAAACGCTATATGGGTGTTCACCACTAGACTAATCTCATCTCGAGCATGCGAGTATATGGACATTAGTCATATGACTATGCCTCCTCTGTATGATAAAAGGAAACCTATATCTTGTCAAATTCAAACTTCTGTTGAATCTTTGCGACTGCCTCCGTCATTAAACGATAAATAAGAAATATTATTGCTTTTCTATAATGTCATCTCAAACCTTATCGGTTCTTAACTTATTCTTGATCTCTATACAATTAACAAACTGAATCCTCTATGCAATAACAATTAACATTATCTTTTCAGACAATTTATATTGGGTTATATCATTTTTAAAAAACCTCGCCGACAACATATTGATTAATACTATCATACATCTACTAGATCCTTTGTTGCTCCTCCTTCAAGTAGGTGTTTTCCTCCGCTGATTCATCTTCTTCTTCTATTTAAATTGTTGTCTAGGTCTCAATAATGCTGCGACGCAGCTCAGGGACTAAGGTAATTATATGTTATACATTTATTTCACTTTCAAATTAATATATTGGCATTCATCTATATATATATATATATAGAATATGCTATGTCTAAATATATTAAAACTATATTATATTATTATTATACTCCAGTATTACTTATATTATTTATATTATATTTATATATTATAATTATACTATAATCTATTATTCGATGTATTATTATACTATTATTATATTATAATTAATTATTAGATACCTTTTTAATTATTATTATTACTATATAATTATTGAATTAACTATGGGTCCAGCTCTACGATATCAATACATGATTATATGAGGTAAAATATTTTAATTTTAATTGATTGGTAATTATTATGAGACCGACGATCTATTAATGGAACTCCAGGTGGTGGGTCGAAATCTTCACATATGAAATAAAGGGGATAAATGTAAGATTTGGAATTACATAAAAACACATTAAAATTCTCTTTTCTTTAAACTTACTTCTATTCTCTCTCTCTCTCCTTCATCTCCTCTCCTCCATCACATCTCTCTCTCTCTCCCTCTCTCTCTCATTTCTCTCTCTGGTCAATCTCTCTCTCTCTCTACTGCTCTTCTGTTCATAATATATGATTATAAATAATATAGATAATAAAAATAATAAATAAAATTATATAAAACAATAAATATATAAGAATAATCGTTTATAATAAATTAATTTTTTATGGGGCTACGTCCAGCTTCTTATTAGTATAAAAAATATTTATTTAATAGTATTAGAGATCAAGACAGGTGATAGAGGGGACGTTTTATTCCTATTATTAAAGATTTAACTCACCCGTAGGGGAGGGCTGGAAAAGGACCCCGCGACACCTAATAAATATCACAAAGAGCGGGGGTTCCGGTAGACCCATCCGGTTATAAGGGTGAGGGAAATAGTTCAACTACGTCGTGATCGTTACCCCAGGTAAGGATGAATTTGACCCCGAAGTACTCAGGTAATCTTTGACCGACATCACGTTTCTTCTTATTTTAGTTAATAAAAAAAATAAAATATTCTATATATAGTATCGAGACAGATAGTGATGTAGATGGGATACTCGGTGTGTCTGATGATTTCTTAGTAATTGGCGTGAAACTTGTTTGCAAACTTGTTCATTTCTTTTGTCGTATGTTTATAATCTACGTAGATTTGTGACTCTTATATAAGATAAATAGATCATAAAAAAGAGAAGCACATTTGTGTCTCATTGTGTATTCTTCATTTTCCATAACAGAATTTCTTGAATGGTGATCCTTTTTATATGCTTATTTATAAGTACTAATCTCATCAGCTTTATATATTTTCAAACATTTTCTCTTTAAATGAAAATTTAAAATAGTCGGGAAGCAAATCGAGTTGAATTTTTGATAAATATATTCAATATAGTATAAAATTAATATTATACAATAAACTCTGAAATATTTTAACTTAAGTTGTCAATTCTTGTCAATTTAAATTAAATTAAAGTATAATTATTTTATGCTTCTTATCATATGTTAATTTTTTATCATATCAATTCAATGTTCATTATGATCATAAGGTGTTGACCTCATTTCAATGATTTTTTTTTATAGTTTGCTTTAAATTATTGAAATACACTTTTATTACATTTATGGGTTGATTTTTTTTTTTTTTTTAATATTTTTGTTTTGTTTTTTGTTTTGTTATTGGCAGGTTTTAATTCCGGTTCAATTTAGTTTCCCATTTCTTGAACCGTGCCAATTTCAACTATTAGGAAATGTTAAATATTACAATATTAACTCTCTTCTCGATAAAATAACTTTTACTCACAGCAAGAAGAGCAATCTGTCTATAGAGGGCCGGATGCCGAGCGGACTGGAGCAGAATTTTTCTAAGTTCCGGTCAGGAACCTGAAGCCGACGAGACAAAAATAATTTTTAATAAAAAGTTTAACAGTATAGAAGAGTAATGGCGTTTTGGTAAGCACAGTAAGGAGCCTCTCGGGAAAGGTATAGGTATTTTAAAGCTAATGAGAGCCTGATAGAGTGGAGACTCCCTTTTCCGTTATTTTTTTAAAATGGATGGAGCCGAGGTCTAAACTGGCGTGATGATAAATAATAAATCTTTTTATCGGGTACCGCAGCCTCATTTTTAAACATTTAATATTATTGAGACATCTGTCACATTCAAATATATCCTCTCTATATTAAGGATGCTCAGATTTGCGATATCATAGCGCTCCGAGGAGTGTGAACTTATTCACATTCGAACCCTAGCTCATAAACCAATATTTCGCTGAACTAGTCGTGTTTACAGCTCTCAAAAAGATTTACCGATGCTATATCCTCTCCTAGTGGTCCTGATTTTATATTACACTTCACAAACAAACATGCATTGTGCACTCGCAGCTCCAAATTCTCTCCCACGTGTAATTTAAGTTATAGATTTATATTAGTAGGATAGATATTGAATGATTAAGAGGATAGTAGTTAATCTAATGTCTCTGTGTCCTATATTAATATATATTTTGTTTAATTAGGGAGATCAATGAGTATAAAAAAAAAGAAAAGCTGTTTATTGTAACCATTTTTATACTTATTATTTTTACAGGTGATAATCTGAATATAAAAAAAATCGTATTACATTGTTCGTTCACTAGATTAATATTATATCGGTTAAAACTTCTCACTTTATAATAGGATTCTTCTTTACAGTTTTATCATCCATTTATCAAAGGCTCAAAGCCCTATTCAAGGATAGTGAGGTAGTGTTACACTCAATCAAAATTACAGAACTAAACGCCATAATTACGAGTAATTGTATGACACCAACGCTCTCGGCCTTTAGTCTCTCACCTCATTTGATGGGTAGGGTGAGGCAAGTGATTTTGAGTTAGAAAATTAGAGCTGTGAAAGATGGAAGAGAATTCACAGAACAAGACGTAGTGACAGATAAGTAAGTAATGCTAAACCGCTCAAGCGTATCATAGTCACTGGAGTTATGCTAACATTCTCAAATACACATAAAACTCATATATATGTGACCGTAACACTCTAAGCATCCCTACTTATGTTAGGTCAGCTGAAGGGCTATCTTAGTAAAGGATAGGCTAGCTCACGCGAGTGTGGAAGCTCCCTCTAGAGCATACGTCACGTCGAACTATATTATATAGGTTACCTATATAATAAAATGAGAGATAAAGCACTCAATAATCTAGCGCTATCAGCTATAAAAAATAATAAGGGTCAAGTATAGAACTAGAAGTAACAGGACTCAGTATTTAATAAAAGTCTTTAGCTCTTGATCTTCTGACCTATATCCAAAAGCCGGCTCGTGAAACTCACTGATGAACCCCCCAGATATAATTGAGTGAAGCGTCTCGCATATACAAGGCGGATGAGGATCCTACTTATGGTATTAAACTGAGGATTACTGGATAAGTAGGATAAATAAAAAGTCTCGCAGCTTAAACAGACTCCCAGTTCTTTTAGATGTACCGCTATACCTATTAAGCAACTCAATTGTGTATGAGTTAGATGTTCCAAGACACTTTTTGTTTATGTTAGCCAAGGATGTTTATATGTCAATCAAGAAGAGTACTGAATAAGAGAACCGTATAATAAGAATAAGAGATAGGATATAAAGTTTATAAGAAGTGTCTTTAAAGAGGGATATTTGTAGAAGTTAGGGTTTTAAAGAATTAAATTTCACTAAGTAGTTGCTAACTACCCCACTCGAACAATATTCTCTATTCCAATATATATCAGCTGAGAAATGGAATCGGATAAGATTATAACTGATAGAGGGAAATTCTTTATAAATGTAAAAGATTAGGTGAAGCAGGATTGAATATTGAGTTGAAGACTTGATAATATAAGGGCGATAGTTAATCGGCATATGATAGCTGGATTTAAGAGTATGAAGGTAAGTAAACAAGGTTATAAATAATATGGAATGTCAGAGGAATGAAAGTTTAGGAGAATAAGACAGAACCCTTTGAGAACACCTACTTATACTAGAAAAGGAAGAAGAAGTTCGTACTAATATATACCCATTCAACAACAGTCATGATAGGAGCGATGTGATAAATAAAATAGACGAGACAAAGTAAGCAATATAAGAGAAGGAGGAAAGTCAACGGAGGGGGATGTCATTGTATGACTGGAATGGGAAGGTCTCCATGTGTGCTGTTGTTGGTTGAGTGTAGATACCGCAGAGGACATATTGAAACTTCTGTGTAATGGGTTAATCACAGGGATTAAAAAGTACTTCGGTTATAAAATAATTAAAATACAAATATACAACAGTTGTAATTTAAAAAAATTTGTGTCAGGAGGTGAGTAAAATAAAAATACCTCTTTGAGAAACGTAAAGTAATTTATTGTGGTTGGCTAGCACTGAGTCCTGAGTGGTAAACTAATATTGAATCTAAACTAGCATTTAAGGCCTTGGATTTTGCAGCGAATTCGCAATTACATTTGCTTCCAATTCGTTCATTTTTTCACTTACTAATTTTTATGAACTACTCATTCTACCATAGTCCTATCAAGCCTGTCTTTCTTCCATTGTTTTTTCTTAGGCCAAGTCTGTTACTCGTTGGCAGAGTGCTGAAAGACCTTTTCAACGGTACTGATTTTGAAACACGGTAGCAACCATTGCCAATTAATGACAGGTTTTGATTTGGGAAAAAGGTGCGGCTTCTTTATAACTTCGTAGTAAGTTCCAAATGTTCTAGTAAATTGCTTATTCCATTTTTTTTATTAGACACAAGGTATACCATAAGTCAGCTTCCGTATGAATTTTATTGACATCAAGATCATAAAGCTCTGAAAAACATTTTACTTTCTCACGCAAACTGATTACGGGAGCACCTAACATAACAAACCAAATTGAAAAGATTAAAATTTTAGGTACTTGTTTTCTGGAAAATCTAGTCTCTAAAGAGGATGAAATTGATGTCAGATAAGGCACAAGTACTGGAACGCTCTCCAATATGTCAGCCAGAAGTTTTCGAGCAGGATGATTTCCTTTGTGTTGTTGAGATTGTACTTTTCTAGGGTGTGCCAAGTTCTACTAGAACTCAGCAGTATAACATTTGGCGGATAAGAGGCAGATCAGCAATTATTTGATCAGCAGTTTTACATTCGTCTTTGACAACCTTCAAAATTCTTTTGGATAAGGTAAATAGTTTTTGTATTTAATAATGTTAACCGTTTCAAGCTAAACGCAAAATATTTGGTTATTAGGAAAGAGGTAATAATGAAATTAGGTCTTATTGCCGAAACAGAATAATAGAAAAGCTGTTTTTCTTGTTTTGATTGTCGCCTTCAACAATCTTTTTTCATATTTGGTATGGATAATAGGCTTTACTTTGGATATATTTGGAGTTCCACGGTTTCCACAAGAAGTTTTAGGGCAAGTGGGGAATTGTATTTTCTTTTTAGGTGGAGTCTGAAAAAAGTTTTGCATTTTATCTGTGGCTATAGTATTTCAATTTCCGGAATAATGTTGTAGGTCATTAATCGACCAAATTAAGCCGATGGCTTACAGTGCCTTACACAGTGAAAATATATTTTTTTTTCATATTTTTCCCGCAGTTTTTTTTAACACTTATGTTTTGAAGCCAATGCTGCGCAGCTGTCGTATCCCTGACCAACGCATTGACTCGGCGCTGTCAAACCTTTCTAAACAAATCAATCTTTTTGACAATGCTTTCAAGAACTTCAAACCCCCAGAAAATTATTCTCGAACAGTCATTTTTTCAAGATCGAAAACCTTAATGCTATAGATAAGTTGTTCATTGCCTGACAAATCGGCAGTTTCATCTGCCAATACGGAGTAGATCCAAAAAAATTTTTGCAACCCGCGACAATCATGTTTTTTATGATAATTCACACAAATTGATCAGGTTCATATTGAATATCTGGAGACGTTCAGACGGCGTTCTGTCCTTGAAATATGTTCTGTTTGCAATCCACATCACCGCATTCTATTCGCGCTTAATCAGGTCTTCAAAAATTCCCTCATTTAGGTCTTTACCTCTTAAAAGTAAGTCATAGGTTCCGCAGAAAATTGTCTTCAAAATTGCTTGTAATATTTCTTTTATTTTTCTGCAGTTATTTTTTGAATGTGTTGTCTGCAGAATATCAACGCGGTACGCTTTCCGGTGCATTGAGTCTACAGCTTTGGCAGCCACCAAATGCTAATCGACATACTGAGAGTTCAGCGGAGAATAATCTCAGAAGAAGCCAGCTGTATAAAAGCAAAAGCTAGTTGACTTTTAAGCCAATATGAAAAGGAAAACAATTTAAAACTTTAGGAAAAAATAATATAATAGTTTTAATACGTTATTAATTAGTAATTACTACTTCATTATTATCGATTTGATGTATTTTTTTCGAGTTTTTTACTTAATAAACCTTAAAACTCGTCGTCGTCTGGCAAACCATATAAGGTTCACAATTTTTTTTCGCCAAGATTTAGGGGGGGCAAGTGCCCCCCCCTGCCCCCCCCTGCCTACGCTCCATGATATATATATATTATATATATATATATATATTATATATATATATTATAATATATATTATATATAAATATATATATATATATATATATATAGTATTTTTTTTTTTTTTGGTAAAAGTTTGGAGTAAAGACACCTTTGGAAAAAAAATTGGAGGTTGCCAGATTAGGCTATTAAATTGCTGGAAAGAAATTTTACCACAAAGAAAACTATTTTTAAGGCACACTAAAATAAAATATATGGATCATGCAAATTTTCTATGCAAACTTAATTAATCAGCCGGAGTTTAAATTTTGATGTACCTACGTAAAGTTTGTAGTAGAGTGAATGTAGGCGCCATGACACTTTTTTTAAATAATTAACGAATACCGTATGGTGGGGGATACATGTTTGCCCAATGCACGCATCCGCCCGCAAACTCCCGACAACCACGGTGCCTAAAATGTAAAATTCACTCTTCAAAGTCAAAAATATAATGCTCTCTAACCTCAAAATGGGTTTTAAGAAAAAAAAGCGGTACCTTTAGGGGGTTTCAAATCCAATTTCTAGACTAAAACGCTCAAAAATAAACTTTACATCCCTCATAACCCCTAATTTGTTGATACCTTAGGTTTCAAAAAATATTTCTGGCTCCCTCTCATACTCATGCTCCTGTCCAGAGCTTCAACGACAACCCTTCCCTAGTACTGCTTGTGTAGAAACCATAAGAAACCATAAATACTGATCATCAAAAAGATCTTACCAAGAAAATTGATCTAACTATTTCATAAGAGTATTTTAAACAAAGTTAATTATGTACAAACCCTTCATTTATGATGCGGTTGGAATATGATTCGATAAACATTTGCAAGAATTGAATATTGATAAATTCAAGAGATTTGAAAATAATGCTAAGTAATTAATTATTTTGAGTGTTAAATGTAATAATAATACAGAGAATAATATATAATCAAATATCTACATTAGTAATAATAATTTATCAAATGAAAAAGATTACATGGAGGATATGGATCATAATAATAATAATGAATAATAATAATAATAAATAATAATAATTAATAATATGAATAATGAATAATAATAATGAACTAATAATTAATAATAATAATAAATATAATAATCCAAATAATAGCTAATAATGATAATAATAATGAATGAATAGTAGTAGAGATTTTCGACTTCGACTCCGACTCCAGAGTCCACTTAACACAGTGAAATCTTCGACTCGACTCGACTCCGACGTGGACACTTAACTACAGGGCATCGTGTCGACTCCGACTTCCGACTCCGTCTCCCTTTGCACAGAGTTTGTGGTCGAGCTCCGACTCGACTCGATGCCGGGAAAATTGCGCGATCTCCACGGTACTCCGATCCCACGGACTTCGACTTTCCGATCCGCAGCCCTGATGCATATTTATTTCATTGATAATTTTTTATTAAATTTATATAGTTATAGTTTAGTTATAGTTATATAGGTATATTATTATATTATTTTATTATATTATATACTATATATACTGATAATAATATTATATATTATAATTTTATTATATAGGTTCTGTGTGTAGGTTTGTGGGTTGTGTGTAGGTGTGTGGTGTGTGTGTGTGTGTGTGTGTGTGTGTGTGTGTGTGGTGTGTGTGTGTGTGTGTGTGTGTGTGTAGGTGTGTGGTGTGTGTGTGTGTGTGTGTGTGTGGTGTGGTGCTGTGTGTTATTTGTGGCAAGTTTTTTACTGTTTTTCAAAAAGGTTAGCATATTTGTCATTTAGAATTATTCAAAGTGGCAGAGAAAAGACCTAACTCATCAATCGCTGTCAAAACAACACACTTCTGTACAGAATCAAGAGCCAAATAGACTCCACTGCATAAGTGGACATTCTGCTTTCTGTGAAGATGGATCTTCTTAGGGTTCATAACATGGCTCGGTGGAGAGATGATGAATGGCTCTGCTGCGAGATTACGGAAAAACAAGACTTTCATTTCAAATTTTTTTTAGTTTCTGTATACTTAAAATAAATATGGGAAAAAGGTTATTTCAAAGTGGTTATATGTTTACATGCATTTATTATTTATTTATTTATTTTGTTTATTTATTTATTTATTTATCTATTTATTTATTTATTTATTTATTTATTTATATATGTATTACTTAATCATTTATTTCACATTAGTGATTCTGCTTAATTTAATAATTTGCTTGTTTATTAAATATAGATTTATTTGGCACTAGCTGCTCTCTCTCTCTCTCTCTCTCTCTCTCTCTCTCGTACTCTCATTATTGATGTTCTCTCTCTCTCTCTCGTCTCGGTTCTGCTCTTCGTGCTGCTGCAGTCTTCTCTCTCTCTCTCGTTTCTCTCTCTCTTCTCTCACTCTCCTTTTCATATTAATATATATATAGTTTTTCGTATATTATATATATCTATTATATAGATTATTATTATTATATACTAGTATAGATTTTTAATTATAGTTCTTTCGTTTAGGTATGATATATATATGTATGTATATTCATATTATATAAATAAAAATATTTATAGTATATTATTATTAGTAGATATAAATTTTTACATATATAACTATAAGTATATTGTGGCAGATGTTAGTGATGTATATGTTAGTAATGAGTTTATGTATTTTATGATATATGTATTATTATCATTGATTATATTATGTAGTAGGTGATAAATTAAGTAGCGTAGTAAGTGATAAATTAAGTAGTGTAGTAAGTGATAATTATGGTTGATACTGATATATTTGATGTAGTCTATGAGTTAGTATATGTTTATATATAAAAATATTTACTTTTTGAGTATATCTATTGCGCGATTCATTTTTAAGTTATTATAGTCAATATTATATATATATGTTATATTATTATATATATTATGAATATAATTATTTATAATATAATATTAGTATATATAGTTTTATGAATTTTGATATATATATATATATATATATATTTGTATGTTGTAGGTATATATGTTTTTCATGTGATAATATAGATAGATAGTATATATCGAGAGCATATATATTATTATATATATGTTATATATATATTTTTATATTTATATGTTTATATTATATATATTTTTATATTCATTTTATATTTCTATTTTTATATTATAGTATATATATTATTATATATTATTATTATTATATTTATCATTTATATATTATTATGATATTATTATTTATTTATATTTTTTTTTTCTATTTATATATATATAATATTTTTATATATTTCTTATTTTTATATATTATATTATTTTAATAGAACTATTTTATTACTTGTATTTATAGTATATCTGGTTAATGATATATTTATATGTTTTAATATAGTTCAAAATATTATATATATTATATTTATATTTTTATATATATAGTTTTATATTTATACTATATATTGCTTGTGTGTGTGTGTGTGTGTGTGTGTGTGGTGTGTGTGTGCTGTGTGTGTTCTTGGTTAGTGCTGTGTGTGTGTGGTGCTTGTGTGTGTGTGTTGTGATGTGTTGTTGTGTTTTTATGGCGTGCATAGAATTGTTTTGGGCTAACTAATAGTTACTTTGTTGCAACTTTAATCTATTCATTTATAACTTTACTGATGCTAATCATATTTTCCATCATATTAATAATTACATTATTGTTCTTTTTGAAAAGGGAATTCATAAAAGCCAAAGAAATTCGACCCTTCACGACTATCGATTCGATCTGGTGATCCTCAATTAATTAAGTTTCATTTTGTTAATTTTTTGATCAGTCTCTCTCTTGACCGAATGTCTCACTGGAAACTTTGACTAGAATTATTTACTAGGCATGTTACTCCTTCAAATTGCGTGAAGTGCATACCTTTTCGTATATTGGCCAGCACATTTCAACTTATGTTTGATGTCTTGATTGTTTTCTTCTTAACTATGAATTTAAATTCCTTACTACTGAATATCAATTATTATAAGGATTCATATTGTTCTTGGTTTAACGTTACATCATTGCTTCTGTTTTTTGTTTTTCTTATTTTTTTTATTTGTTTCTATTGCTGTTACTCATATATAATATGATTATTTTCTTGAAAATAAATACAGGTAAGATTAAAAAATAAATAAAAAAATGTCTTCAAGTCCAGTTTATGTATCTTACAAAAGTAAATCTAAATTTATATATAGATATTTTATGTGTGTCTCGGAAAGCAGACGCCATTTCACTAGGAAATAAGTCAGTAAACATTTGTAAAGTTACTGGTTTGACAAAGTGTGTGTCCTAAGTTTCCAAGTACATCCAGGTCTTATTGGGCATTAGGCCATTCTTAGCAGTGAAGCTTACTAAAATTATCCTAATTACATTGTCTGTAGAGCTTTAAGGCATTTTGATAAAAGACGGAACCGGTGCAGAAAATATTCTAGTTATGGCCAGTATGATTTGGTGGGCCCGTCTTTTCCCTCCAAAAACTTTTCTATTTTGACAACCCTGCATCTCCCATTGTATTTTATAAAGGATAAATTTCCATATCGGTAGATCTATTGTGATGATTTCATAGCATAGCCATAAATTGCAACAGACTTTTCCACCTATGATTCTTTTGGGTTGAGCGTTTGAATGTTTTTTCCTTTTCTCTTGTTATAATTAATGCCTTCGATATGATCTAGAATTATGATATTTTGATTTGATGAAATTATGATGCTAATATGTTCTTATTCTTGCGTTTTTTACGTGGAGGAGATCTCTCAATAACAGCAATATCATTGGATACGTGCAGCCAATAAACCATTACACATTGCAGTAAATATTATGATAGTGGTGATGTTTCGGTTTACGCAGGCAAAGTCCTTTTACTTGTTTAGCGGTCTGGCTCCATTCCTTATCTATTACTTAGCTGTGCTTACATGGAACAGTATTTCCTGTTAAATATTTAAGTTGGGATAAAATATTTACTTACTGAGTCACATTGCAATTCTGTAAATAGCAGTTAAATTAAATTGTTTTTAGTTCAAATCGATTATTTATTTAATTAACATTAATCATAATTTTCAACCTTAATTATACGTTCTTTCATCTTTTCAATGTTTGTTATTGTATCTTTTTATTTATTATTATAATTATCTTGATACCATACTAAAATTTCTTCCTAGCATTTTGACTCTCACTCGTTATTTCCAATCTGTTTTTGACATATATTCATATTATTATATATTTATATATCTTACTATTATTATTATATATTATTTTTATATTTCTAGATTATATTATGTATATATATATAATTATTTTTTTAATTTTATTATAGTATATTTTTTAATTTTATATTATATATATTTTATTATTTATTTAATTATATATATATATAATATCGTTCTTATATTTCTTATATAATATATTATTTTTTTTTTTTTTTATCTATTTCTTGTATATTTATATATTATTTTTATTATTTTTATATCATCTAATAATTATAATTATTTATTATTTATTATATTATTATTATTTATCTACTACTATATATGTTATTAATTATATTTATTATTATATATATTTTAATACATATATATTATATTATTGTCTATTATTATTATAAAATATATATATCTCCATATATATATTGATTAATATACCTATTAATATATATATTTTATAATTAAGTATGATATTCTTATATTATATTATTTATTTTTGTGTTGCGTGAGTTTGCATATTATTATATTATATTTATATTTGTTTGGATTAAATAAATGATTATATTTTATAGTTAAGTATCATTATATTATTTTATATATTATATCACTATAATAATTATTATATGATTGAATTGATTGATTGATCTCTCCCAGAAAGTTTGATGATCCATCCTTAGTTTTTTATAAATTACATTTCTTTTGTGCATACAGTTTTTTTTTTCTCTTTATCTATATTTGACATGGGTAATAAATCTAATGCTGATGCTTGTTAATTGACATATATTTTTCCCTTTTTGAGATATCGTTTCCAGTGTTGTTGCAAGGTTTACGAGCCATTATCATTCCTTATATATTATTAAGGAAATTCTATCTTTTCTTTTTCCTCTAGTTTTTTTCTTTTTTTTTGTTATTTTTTCTTTCACAGCATTTTTTTTAGTTCATAATATGAGTTTATTATTATATGTATATATATAATATTAATTTAATATCTCTTTTATATATATAATAATTAATAATACATATATTTAATATGAATAATGAATATTATAAAATAATAATATATAATTAATTATAATTAATACATAAGAATAGATTAATAATTAATAATTATTATAATATAATTAATAAATAAGATATAAATAATTATTATTATTCCATAAGCTTACGTCCACGGAGTACAGAAGTGTTTAAAATTGATATAATTATAATTAATAATAATAATTTAATTAATAATTCATAATAATTAATAATTATTATATTTAATAATATATAATAATAATAGGATATAAAGGGGGGGGCAATAATAATAGGTTTAATTATAGGGATTTGGATTCAATTGAAAGATTTAGTTTATATATATTTAGTCAACTTGTGGTCAAGATATGATGATTCAGTTGAATTATCTTGGTATTATATTAGGTCGTACTGCCTTGGGCCAATACATACACCTCTGGTTGTTGTGAGCTGGCATAGGCAGGGATTTTCTGCATCATATTATTGTAGTTTTGTATACAATTGGTTTACTATTCTCCGGATTTTTTCAGTTGCGTTCGGTTTTGAATCTTGGTTATCATGCTGGTTTTAGCTTTAAGTGGCCTTTAGTTATGTTTTAGACTTATTATAATGGGAGTTGGTTATGGTTGCATAAGTTGGTCCCAGAGGGATTTACTTTTGTTTGCTCTAACTTTCCTATTGGCGGTCGTGAGGGCAGGTAGGTTCATTAACGCGTTTTAAGCTATTTTGGTTACTTTTGTATTGCATCTTTAGGGTTTTCTAAGGGAGGGACTTTAATTAGATATAGATATCAGAGATCTGTTATATCTGGCTGTTTAGAGATAAAGCTATTTAATCACTGTGTTTGCTACTGCGTTGTGTTAACTTCTTCATGGGTTTGCTAATTTACTAGTGGGGCCGAGAGTTTGAGGTATCTACTGGGATTGGGCATGTCATATGTGATTTATAGGTATCCTCATCTTGATTTCAATATGTCTTCATTACAGTCATTGATTGGAAAATTTAAGTTTTATTTTTGTGAAGGATTTCTGTTCTTTCTTTAGAGTCTTATGCATAATGCCTTCTTGATTATTAGTTTTATTCATCTTTGTGGTTCTCGATATTTGATTAGTTTGCTATTAGGCTTAGCTGAATGTGTACTTATGGTTATTGTTATTTGCGATTGTGTTAGTATTGGTTGCGCTGTGTGTTGTGTGAAGTCTACTATTTTTGTCGATTGACCTTAAAGGTTTATTTTAGTCTTGTCTAGTCTGTGCATATTAATCTGGAACTAATTTGTTTTCTCATTAGTTTTTTGATTTTGGATATGAGTTGCGATGCTGATATAGTAGTGTCGTTTGTTATTTAGCTTGAGTTTTATGTTTATTGATCCGTGTGAGTACTTTGATTATTTGTTCTTTATTTTAGATTTTATCTCGGGCGGAGTGGTTTTATCGGTGGTTGGCATCAGTTCTGGGGGAGTGAGGCGGCTGTGGGCAGTGCGGTTGATGTGGAGTGAGTTATTGAGTGTTAGCTTCGGTTGTGGTGGTTGCGGTGGTTTTGCTTGCGGTCGTGTATTTTATGGGTTCGGGCGGGGAGGCGGGCCTGGTGCACTAGTTGTGCGTGGGCTTACGGGGGGGTGTTTGGTGTTGAGAGAAGTTGGGTTAGCGTACGAGTTTAGTGATCGAGCAGCTTCGCGAGGGGTGGCAGTGCTGTGAGAAAGTCGCGAGCAGTGATGAGGCGACGAGCAGATATCACATATAGGGTTGTTGTGGGTTTGCTGTTGGGCGCGTGTGGGCTGTCGGGTTCGTTTTTGGGGGTTTTTTGCGGGTCTGCTATCTGGCTGGAGGTTGGGAGTGGGGTGTTGGAATCGAGTTATGGGGGTTGACTGCTCAGTTAAGGGCTGTTGTAGCTGCTAGGTAGGGCTGTCGGTGGGTTAGAGCAGCCATAGTCTGAACTGTTGGGGGCTGTGATGAGTTGGTTGGGGTTTTTGCATTTAGAGTGTTAAGATCGCGTGAGGTTGATGTGTTGTATGTCTAAGGTATGCGGAGTATGGCGATGGTTGTTTAGTGTCTGGTGTGGGTTTTTTGAGTGCTGCGAGGTTAGGTTGTGGAGGTTGTTCTACTTGAGATTTTCTGGGGGTATGAGGTGGTCGGTGGATGGTCTTTTGGGGTTATGTGGGCTTGGGAGTCGTGAGTTTTGGTCTATAGGGTGTTGCAGGCTGTGTTCCTGGTTCTTTGCTGTTGGGTTGTCGGTGTCGTCTGGGCGGGGGGGGTTGTTATCGTGGGTTTGTCTTTTGGTTGTTCGGGACTCGTTTGCGTCTTTGGTTCTTTCAAAGGGGAGGAGCGGTTGGTGAATTGCTTGGGTTTTCGTTTGGCGGTGTTGGAAGAGGAGGGAGTGGGGGGGTTTGTCGTTGTTGGTGGGGACGTCTGGGTCGGTTGTGGGTTCGTGCGTGTGGGGGCTGGTGTTGTGCTGAGGTGGGGGCTTTGTGTCGTTGGGGTTATCGAGGGTTTGTGATGTATTTTTGGAGTTTATTCTAATTATTTTGAGTGTGATATAGTTGATTGATGTTTTGTATTATTTTGATTCATTATTAGTTATTTTGTATTGATTATTAATTTATTATTATTACAATCAGGTGATAAGTAATTATGTGACTTTTATTTTTGACTTCATTATTGTATTTTACTCTCCCAGTTGATTGAAGGCTCTGAAAGTTAGCGGTGTTGAAAAATATCTAATGTATTTTTGATGGGGGGAGTTGTGGAGCTCTTACGGTGATTTTTATTATTAGTTTATTCATTATCCTTTATCAATTCATGAATTATTATGCGTCGTTTTTAGTGAGTTATTGGTTTATTTTTGTATGTAGTTATGTGTGTTGGGAGTTTTATAGTGCTGATTATATTATTGAGTATTGAATTTATTTAGTGATGTTATTTGTATTGATGGTTATTTATTGATATATTTTTAAGTACTATTATTCATTATTTTATGTATTATTATTATTAGTGTGATTGTGATATTATTATTATTATTCGATTTATTATTTGCAAGAAAGATTTACATCAATTACTTACATCAATTACTTCAATTTTACCAGCTGCAGTGATTGGGCTATTATGTATGTATTGAGTTGATTATTTGTGATTTTTAGGGTTGATGTATGTATGTTATTTTAAGTTAGGTTTCTTCCTGAGAGGATTTTATTGCGTTGTACTTCGAGAGAGTGATATCTGACTTAGAGAATCAAGTTCTAACGTGTGTATAAAGGCGTTGACATAATTACGTGTTACTCTTTCGCTTGAGATCTTGGTAAGAAGTTGATGTCTGCTTTGTCATCACTTGAAATTTTGGTCTCCTAACCTCCGCAGCATGTTTGTTGTTTTCTGAGGTTGTGCAAGTGCCTATGCCAGGGTTGAAGGAGCAACATGTGAAGTGTGGGGGTGTGATCAAGCATCGCCGGGTAATGTTTTGCCGTAGCCTTACATTAAGGCTAATCGAGCACTTGTGTTGCCAGTCACCGCGGCATAGCTGCTTGTGTCGTTCGATGAGCACATCGCGGGTAGGGGCTGGGTGACATGTTATTGGATTACGCTAATGGGCTTCTATGGGATCGCGTGAATAGTGTCTGGCTCCGCATTATCACTAAAGCTTATCGAGATTCCACTGTAACGCGAAGGAGAGCGGGTCGGCAGGAGTTCTCCTTATGGGCAAATCTACAGGATTTAAGTGAATGTTCAGTTTAACATTTTATTTTAAGATTTTGCGCGAAACCATTTGAAGTATTTCCATAACTTATGTTATTCCAGCCATTATGCGGGGTTCAATGAAGTGCATTATAAAGTTTGTAATGCATCCTGATTTTTCAATATCAAAATCGATAGGGGGGGTCGTGCTCTCTTTTTTACCTTTTTTTTTTGCATGAGTGAGGGCGGAGGTGCTTCAAGGGTTAATGAGGGTAAAGTCGGGTGATTTATTTTGGTATTCTGAGTTTTGGCACATTATAACATGAATATTGTTCTCTTGGGTGGTGAAATGAAGATAAACAATGTTTGCTTCGACAATCAGAGAGCAGCGGGACCAAGGGATATAACGCGTGCCCTGTACCCTACATAACGGACCACCACAAACGGAATCGCATGCGACGAAATAAGAACTTATCGAGCGATCGCCGGAGTAAGTTTTAAAGACATAGCATAACCGCGTACCATTATGCATACTAGTAAACTAATGAGAGACAGCACGAGGTCAAGGGAATTACTATCCGTCTTCTAGACAGTAGAACCTGAGAATTTCCTAAAGACGTGCAAATAATGAGACGAGACAACCAAATACCACCGTACGTATCGAAAATTCCTGAATCACAAAAACAACCACAAAGTATAACTCACTAAAACATACTAACGTAGTCGGGTACGACGCAAAAGAGCGTGAACGAGAAGTGACGAGCCTCGCAGCCCAACACGCCCAAAGCAACCCACCACGTCAAATAGAGCACATAAAATAGAGAAGACAAAAAGAAGATGGTTTTCAGTCCTGAGCTAGGACAGAACCATCAGAAGAACTCACTCAGCCTAAAGACAGTCTATAAGATAAAATACACAGACAAAGAACTGAGAAACGGAAGCATCCTCGGGGAACACATAAAACACCAAGATTAATATCGATCTGGACCTCAGATAACAACTCCTATACCCCACAACACCCCGGATCATATCGCACAACGCAGGCAGAAGACTAATAGACACACTCGAAGACAGCACAGGCTAGATACTGATAAGCAGTTAGTAATACAAAAAGTAGAAACGATCGCGAACAGGAAGAGGTACAAGAGAGATTAACGGCACGGACGAGCTCTGAACAACATTAAGAACAAAAAAATGGTCGATAAAAGAAGGAAAACATAAGGCTAGGATTAATGAAGGAACAGATGACGAAACAAAGGGAGTCCGTAACGACAGACGGAAAACCCCATAATAAACGGAGTCAATTGGAGCAAACCCAAGGCAACCACCGAGAAACCCTCCCATGAGCATATACTACCAGAACAAGCAGAGGAGTAGAAGATAAGTAAGATGAGACACCCAGGATAAAACCACCCACACGAAGGAGCAAGAACATGAGCGAGAGACCATAGCTAATATGCAAAAGTCTGAGGAGGACATCCAAAAGCCAACAAAAAGATTCAGCAGGACCTATCGAATAGAATACATACATCACAACAAAGCAAAACAGCTAGTAATACAAAACCAACTATCATAAAGCCTAATGAATCGTACCCAAATACATGAGACTTTTATACATACTACGAGAATGCATAAGTAAAACTTTTTAAAAACAAACCAGAAATCTATCCACTAATTATTCGTTATTTGTTATTTTACATTTTTGTTTCGTTATTGTAGAGAATCCGTAATAAAAAAAAACAAATAAAGATACAGACTTCTCTCAACGAAACAAATAATACAAACACAATCGATGTCTAAGATCTAAAATGCATATAAAATACTAACGAATGTACAATAATAGGAAAGACAAATGGCAACGTCATAGCTAATGATAAATAAGACATCATGGACTATGAATACAGAAAATAAACATTAGATACAACGAGAAAATGAGGAAGCTAGCTAAATACTACAAATCACATATAATAACCATGGAACACCGCCGCAACGAACATAGACCCAATGAAGAACTCAAAAGAGCCTTGTATACAAAATCACATACAAATAATAAAGAAAAAAATATAGTACAAGTCTAAATTGAAATAACGAACGAAGATTCACCCCCGCTGAACACAAATCACACCTAAGAATGACAACGATGAAAACTATGAATGATCTGAAATGAACAATAATAAAACATTACATAAACATTAACAACTACAATAAGCAGATGCGTATACCATAAACACAAAAGCCTACCTTGGGCGATAATCGAAAACATGAAATAAAAGTAAATATGTACATCTCAATCTTTGCAGTAATACTTGACTACAGACGTAGGACAAAAGACAGAGCTAACCTAAAAATATCGAGATGCAAAACGAGCCCATTGAAAAACGCTTCACGCACGCAATCAAATAGCTAGTTATCATCAGAAACTCTCTACAACTCAATGACGAAAACTGAGACCCACAACATCGAACGACAATAACCAACGCAGGCACGATCCACGTGGATATGCTGCATGAAATTATAGGGAAAAACAGGCGAGAAGCGACCTCATCGAGAGTATGATAGACAGAAGGAATGAGAGATGCATACAACAAAGAGGAAGTACAGGGGATAAATGGAGTTCCGACATATGAATATACAAATAAGCAGGTCATAATAGTAAGATACAGTTATATTAATGAATATTCATAATGAATTAATAAAAAAGACTATACAACAAAGTAGACATCATAGCTGGCATCACCAAAGATGAGGGAGGAATTATAGTAGTGGTAAGTACTTAAAGAAAATTTTATATTTAATTTTTGTGCTATTTATAAAAGTAATAATACAAAAGCTGTAATGTTCACCTGTATTTTGTCAATGTTATTTTTCTATATTTATTTGTAGTGATTTTTATTATTAAACCAGCCTATTTTTATCATATTTTAATTATATATTATATAATTATATTTTATTATAGTATATTTATATTTATATAATTTAATTTTTTGTTTTTTATGATATTATTTTTTATATTATATATGTATAATATCTATCATATTTTATATTATAATGTTTTTATTTATTACTATGTTAATTTTATAACTAATTTTATATAAATGTTATTATGGCATTTATATTTGTATTATTTTATTTATTAGATTATTTATAGATATTTTATTTTTATTATTATTCTTTATTTAATTTATTTTTATATATATTATATTTATTATTTATATATATATTTTTTTAAATGTAAGTTTTTTTATTATTTTATTTTTTTTTTATAAAATCTTATTTTATTATTTATTTTTCTATATTTTTATATAATAATCGAAATATTTTTATGTTTGCTATATCTATATAGATATAGTCACTATATATATATTTTTTTTTATATATAATTTTTAAAAAAGATTAATTATTATAGAATTTTTAGTTCGTATATTAAATTGTTAATTTATTTTTGTTATTTGTTTTTATTTTTTAATAAATTCTATTATAATATTTAATTTTTATATATAGTGTATGTATTTGATTTAATTATTTTTATTTTTATTTTATATTATACTACCTTTTATATATATTATATATTTATAATTATATATATTTATATAAATATTATATATTATATATTTATTTAATATATATATATAATATTTTTATGATATATATATTTTATAATATTTATATTATTTGTTTGAATGTTATTATGATAAATTGTATTTTTTTTTATCTAATTTGTTATTTAAATACCCTTATTATATTATTTTTTTTATTATTATATATATTATATATTATATTAATATTATTATGTGATTTATTTTTATTATTATTATATTTTTTTATATTTATATATTATTATATTATTATATATGTTATATATTATATTATTATAATTATTATTATATATATTTTTTTTTTATATTTTTATGTATATTTTATTTATATATATTATATATTATTATATTTTTATTTATTATTATTATATATATATATACATTTGTATTTTACTATATATTATATAATATTATTTATGTATAGTATATTTAGTATATTTTTAATTGAATTATTATTATTCATATAATTATTTTATTATTATATATTATAATAATATATATTATATATATTATATATATATATATGTTATTTATATATATATTATATTCATATATTATTATATTATATATATTATTTATTTATTATAATATATTATATTTATATTTTATATTATTATTATATTTTATTATATTATAATTATTATAATATTTATTTTATTATTTATATTATATATATATTATTTTATATATATATATAATATTAATCATATTTATATTATATATATTTATTTATATATATATAATATTATTATTATTCATTTAATAATATATATATATAATATTTATTATTTTTAAATTGTTCTTTTGTGTTATGTGTGTTATTACCACCTGACTCCTAGTTTTAACATGGAATTTATAATTTAAATAATTTGTTAACGGGTAGTTTAAATTTTTGAATAGGAGAATATTGAGGAATCTGTGATCTGCTGAGGTTACAATTGGTAATGAGATAAAGAGTATTTAGTTTCTAGAATGGAAAAATTCAATGGGAATGGAATTTTGGCGAGCGGATGTTGAAATGAAATTTACAGATTCGTTTAGCTACGAAATTGCAAGAAGGGAAGAATATTTAAATCTATTGGAACAGTTTATAAAATATTTTTTTTAGAAAATTGTATAATAGATACATTATTTTGAGATTAATTATATAATAATAAATTAATGTTATATAATTGAATAGAATAAAATAAATAATTTTTGAAATTTATCATAATAATTTACCTTTAAATAATTCATAAATTTTTTGTATAATAAGTAATATATAGATATAAATAAATAAATTATATCTTCCTAATTAGAGTTAATAATATTTCTAAAATTCCAATCTAGATATATGTGATAAGTATTTATAATAATCCCAACTTATGAGTAGTTAAGGAGTATAGAAAGCTTAATACTTATAATAGTATAATTAATATATTTCATATAATAATTAATAAATAATAATAAGTAATAATAATATTTTAATATATTCAATATATATATATTAATTATATAATTAATAATATATATAATAATTAATATTATCTAGTTTCTTACTTTATTTAATCATTCTTCCATTCTATCGAATACAGTTCTCTTGCTTTGATATTGTTCATTTTTACATTTGTCCGGTTAACTTACATAGTTCGATGAGAATCAAAGGTATTTGCAACAGTAAAAGTATTAAGTAGGCATATTTAAATTTATTAGTTTCTCTTCAAGGAATAAGAAAAGAACAGTAAAGACATACTTCAGTTAGTTTCTGAATTCCTAACTATTTGATATAGAAATTTATATAATAAAAGATTTAAAAAAATTATAATTACAAATTTAGATTTTAGACTTTTAGTATTTATCATTAATCTTATATCTTCTTTAATTTTATAGTGACAAATGATTCGTTTTGAATGTCTTCTTTATTGTTATGTTCTGGTTTTTAGATGTCTTTTATGTAGTAAAGTCTTTCCCAGCTATTTTCCAGTTTTTGAGCTCGACATAGAGAGTTGTAATAATTATTTCTGTTTTATACTTCGTGTGAACGAATTTATCAGGTATTTATTTGTTTGTTTGTTATGTTTAGTTGATATATATTTGTTTCTGTTCTTTATTTTATTTCCATTTCTCCTTTAGGTGTGAATAGTCGGTGTGTTGTGTAACTCGCCGGATACTGTTTAATCTATTTAGTCGTCGGGGTATACCGAACTGGACTAAGTCGCGGGTTTGACAGTCAGACTCCGGAGCGTTTTGGGGGTAATTTGGTACGAGGGTCTGCGCGTGCCGGCTCTTCGCGCTTCTGGAAGCCGACAGTCGGTTTGATTTTTTGAACCTCGAATAGGTGTTGATCGCGTCGTAGAGGAATGGGCTTAGGAAGTATAGTTATTAGTTGCTTGTTTTGGTGGGTTGATACGTTGTCTGGCTTTATATCTGTGATGGCTTTGGTGTTTAGGCTTTTGTATGATTTAATGTGGGGTTAATTAAGGTGCCTGGGGATTTGGGGCTGCGTAGACATTTTCGTCTTTGGTCAAAGTCTTTTGCTATCTTGGGATAGTTTCTAATAATAAAATGGGTGAATGCTCTTCCAGAGGTATTATTACCGACTATTGTTCGGCTGTTCGGTTTTATGAGAGTGTTGCTGGGGATGGAACTTTGGGTTGTTGGGATTATTCTTTTTTTTTAATAGGGTGGCTATACACGTTGTAATCAGGTGTGCTGTGTCTGAATTCTTGAACTTTCTCATGGACCAGGCAAATAGATATAAAGACAAATCTATAAAAAACAGGACAATTCGAACAATATCTGAACTCTGATAAGGCATGAAATTTTATTTTAAATAGTATCGCTAGTTTGGCAACAATGACGTGTTTTGATCATATGATGAAGAGGCAAAATGCCGGTCTATGTCTGCAGGTAACACTCCACACTTTAAGACGTCCCTAAGACATGTAACACAGTAAAAATCACTTTATGTGGTTATATTCTATACCACAAGGACAAGATACACACCTTTGCGTTCGGCTGCATTGCTCGGTAGCTAAAGAAGCCTCGGGTTCTTGATTCGTTATATATCAAGCCCAGACGTGTTGTCTAGCCACGGGTGCACATGTGGCTGTGAGTGGGCCTGGGACTGTGTACGCAATCGCACGTAACGTATTTTGTTGTTATGGGACTAGATGAGGTAATCAGGATTAGTGCTGGCACTTACAACTCTAAACATCCGCTACTTACTATACCTAGTAAAATATACGAACAGTTAATTCACTGAATCAATAACACCAACACGACTGATTATCTCTGATAGTCTTTCAACAGTCAGTTCCTT
The DNA here is from genome assembly GCA_015478945.1 of Trachelipus rathkii. Lineage (NCBI taxonomy): Eukaryota > Metazoa > Arthropoda > Malacostraca > Isopoda > Trachelipodidae > Trachelipus > Trachelipus rathkii. The sequence continues at coordinate 55,277 of JABUQX010024085.1, forward strand.
AGGCAATTTTCTACTTGATTCAATCTCTCGATGTGCGTATGCTCAAAAACTGAATTAATAGCTAGCAGGCTGTCACTCATTGATTGTCAAGGGGAATCATTTTCTAAATATCAGACTATGTAACGGATAGTTTCTAGGAGGGTTTCACGTAATTTGGGTGTCACGGTTTATAGGGGAACATATGGAAGTATTGGATTGTGAGAATATACTAGACATCTAAAATGTAATGTTGCGTGTGTTGAATATTTTTTTAAATCTTTTCTATTTTACTATATGTGGGTAGTCACATTTCAATGGTTAGAGACTGAGGAACTGAAGTATGGTACAAGTTCCGGTTACGTTGACCGAAACCTGGCTCGGAGAAGTGAGCGGAATAAATTTTTTTCAATTATATCTGCCTCTCTACCTTCTGCTTTGCAAATCTACTTGTTCTAGCTATTGAGTTATGTAACAGAGAAAGGATTGAATGTTACACTCGAGACAGAGATTAATTTTATTTCAGTAGAATTTTGTAGAGTGTTACAAGTAAATAACTTATTATACTGGAGAGACATAAGCTCGACTATATGTTTTTCTGAGAGTAATAAATGAGTGCTTATCATTATTTTACTTATAATCACAAAATAGGAACGCACATTATAATAATATAATCATATGAGGATAATATTGTACCTTCTTTTTAAAAAATGTCTAATAATAAATAATGAAGGAAGAGGAGATTAAAATTAAGTAAGTTCTGATATGGAGATATGAGCTATGAGATTGAATAATTTTGAACTCTATTAGGAAGGAGAAGTATGATGTATACATTAATCACTATATTTTGGAGATGTGAAGAAAGTGTAGATAATCAGTAATGTATTGAATATATTTATGACTATTAATTTACTATAATAATCATATAATAATAATTATTTATAATATATAAATAATAATAATAAATAATAATTATCATTAATTACATAATAAATAATAATATATAATATAATATAATATTGATTATTATTACATTATCAAATATTTTCATTCAGAATAAAAATAATTTCCATTCTTCATGTATTTTTAAATCTTATTGCAGTTATAATTTTAGTTAGTTTTATAAATTATTTTAGCTAATTAGCAAATTAATCATCTTCAATTGTTGAAAGGGGGCTACTAATCTAACACAGTGTTGTGTTCCCTTTGTTAGGCCAAAAAATAAATACAAGTAATATATTAAATTAAGGTAAATGGGTTTAAGGAATGAAATTCTTTCTCTCCACATACAAGTTATTATTATTACCTTTCTAAAACCGAAGTTCAAAACCAACATTTACAAGTGCAGAATTAATTGTTTTTAATCAAATATTGGATTTAATAAAATTAATAGGACACTTTACCGCAATCTAAAATTATAATAACAATGAAGTTGCATATTTTATCTAATTCGTTCTCTTAGTATATTTAATTTTAAAAAATTATTTCACTTAATGATTTATTATACAATCCATTTTTTTTAATCTCATTATTTTAAAATTTTTCTCATTTATAACTAATAATTTTTATTAATATTATATATATTATATAATAATAATAATTATACTAGATAATTTATCTTTATTATTATTAATTATATGATTATGGGGAATCTACATAAATATTTTAATTTTTATGGAGTATATTTTATTATTATTCTAATTAATAATAATCAACTATGGGGGAATTAATAATAACATCTATATGAAGATAGAGACCATAATTGAATTTCTATTTATTAATACATAATAATTCATATAATTATAATAATATATAATAATAAACAATATATAATATATAATAAGTTATAGCTAAAAACAATACATATCGGACTCAGATCGAATTAATAGATTAATATTATAACTAAGTTAGGAGCATTTATGTAACACCAGTAAGTAAAGATAAGAGTGTTTATGTCATTTATTTATGTTATTGTGAGAATTGATCATGCTGACTGTTTAGTATTAGAAGACGGTACTGATCGGGGAAGGGAAGTGAGAGTAAGAATGAAAGAGGATAGGAATCGTCAACGGTGGCTGAAGTTTGGGGTACGAATTTTACTTTGCTAGTACGAGTTTTTGTAATCTTTCATGTATGGGTGATATTTGTGTACTGGGAAGATATTTCGGTTCAATATACATTTTTAGATTAATAGATTGTAATAATGACATTTTAAATAATGTAGTAATATTTGCTTAAAAATTATAATCATTTATATCATAATATAAGCTAATTAATAGGCGCCTTCTCTCGGCGCCCCTTCTGCTACTGCTTGGATTATCGTCTCACCAATTTATGCAATATATAGAATATCAGTTTATTATATAGTTATAACTTATTTAATGTAGTTATAGCTTATTTATTATACAATAATCGGAATGCAAGTAACAGTCACGTATATATATAATAATAATAATACTCAATGAATAAAATCCATCTTTAAATTAATAATTAATAATATATGATAATAATAATGAGATAATAATGAAGTAGACATCGTAATAATGAAAATAGAATTAGAAGGTTGAATTTTTTCATTTTGTCTAATTTCATTAATAATAGATAATTAATAATGTAAATCTTGTTTGGGTGACTGTAAAATCAATGAGTGATTAATTTATATATACATACTATAAGTCATTCATTTATGATGCTATTACATCTTTTCATAATTATATTTAATTATATATTATATATTTATTATTATTAATACATGTTTTTAATCAGACTGTAGAACATATTTTGTATATTAATAAATTTATAGTTAATACTTATTATTTATATTATATAATTTTATTTTAAATTAGTTATATTTTTTTTTGTATAATTAATTATATATAGTGATATTGGATATATTTATATTTTATATTACTTATCATATCTTATTTTATTGTTAGATTATAATATATAATTATATTTACTTATTAAAATTTAAATAATTATTAATTATAATATTTTTAATTAGATAATAAATAATATATTATATATTATCATTAAATATAATTAATTAAATATAACACTATCAATTAATTAATCAATATTAATTTAATTATATAATAAATAATAAATACATTAATAAATAAATACTTACATTACTAATATTTAATAATAATATACTATATATACTAAAATAAGTAATAATATATAATATAATTTAATAAGAGTATAATGAAATATTTTATCGAGTGGTGAAATAATAATAATAATTAATATTCATATTACATCAATAATAAAATCCATTGAGTACCAGATATTAGATCTTATATTCAAAAGTGTAATCGATTGTGCAGTAATCTAAAATACAATTATTTCATGATACATAATTGTATATAGATAATATTTCGTCATGATTGATGGAACAGTTATGATAGCTATTTAGTTGTAATGTTTATACGATTAACATAGAATAAATAAAAATTGTGAGTGAGGGATTATGTTTGGCAGTTGTTATCTCCTATAGTTAAAGAATGATCTTAACGTAGCCATATAATTTACACCTGAGAACAGCTATATGTTCTAACATCATTTGTTTTTTTTTCATCCGAAGTTCTATGGCGGGTGCTTTGCGTATTAGTATACTGGGTGCTTTGCGCGGTGAATTGTGTTAGCGCGCAATTTAACAGATCAATATAACCGGTGTAAAGGTCTAGATTTTACGAAAGGTAAACACGTCTCTGAGCATTTTGTTCTGATTTATAATAATATTTATTTAGATATTAATGTTTCTTATTTTTTTTTTAGCAAAGCTTATTGTAGTAAACAACCTTTGGCGGTTCTATGAGATATGTATATTGTCTCGCATTCGAGCTGTATACAGTTTAGCTGATTTTGGTAGCCGTGACTATCTGGGGCTCAGTCCTCAGTGGCCGCTTTGCTGAGTCGACAGAATTAACTGCACAGGCGATCTTTATTTGTTCTCGTTATTCTTCGTTTTATTGCACGAAATTCAATTACGGAATTTCGCGATCCACGTGCTGGGTATGCGTTGGTTTTGACGAGAAGTTTCTAGTCAAAAAAGTCTTCAGGCATTATTTACTGATGCATGGATAATTTTTTTGATGAATGGCGTTGTCGACTTGCACGTAGGTGTGTATTATATGGGGTTGGAGTCGGGGGTAAAGGCAGAGAATCTTAGTTTTTGAAAGGGTTGAGTAGTTTGGTTGGAAATGTTCTGCTATATGGTCTAATGAGGCTGTATGATCAAAGTCGCTTTTCTGATGCAAATGACAGGAGGGTGTGTGGATGAGCTGGTAGGTTTACTTGTGGCTGCGTGTGAGAACGTCGGCTATAGATCAATATATGTCTAGAATGGGGGTGTATCGAATGCATAGTATGATCTTTGGCTTATGAATGGTTGAGTAGAGGAGCGGGAATAGGTTTTAATGTTATTGAGGGCACTTACATCGTGAATTCTGGCCAGCTCTGGGGAATATGATTGTTCAACATGTTTTGTTTAAATGACAGTGGGTTAACTTGATCGAACTACAATTCCGAGTACTTTGCTTAGGTCTTTGAGAGGCCCTGCGCAGCGTCCATACTGCAATTTGGGTGGATTTTTGATTATCTGCATATTTCTCTATCGAAACTTAATTTTGCTGGCTCGTTGACAAGATAGGACTAAGATGGTTTTATTTGAATTTAGAGACAGATGTTAGCATCTATCCATTTCATTTATTTTTGTTAAGGTGTCTACTGCTTTCCGTGATAGAAACTATGCGATTTAGTACATATTTTTGTCCATTTATTTAAAAGATCCAGGGAATGTATTCCATCATCAGCAAAGATGGAGAGCTCTGAAGGCGGTCATATGTGAGTTGAACAGCACGTTGAGTTTGAAACTATAGGGAGCTGTCAGGTACGAAAATGAGAATGGTGTCTACACGCCTTTGTAGCCCTGGGGTAAACGCAGTTTGGGATGTTTGAAGTGGTGCGATTGAAGGTGTTGCCCTCAGTTTTCTACTAAATATTGAGATATTCTGTTTTCGTTAGCTCTAACTTGACACGCATTGGTACAGTACGTCTTCCGTTAATGCATTATGTGCACTTTTATCTTTACGGGAAGTGAGGGGGCTATTAATTTGTAGGGAAATTATAAATAATTAATCATTATAAATATAATTAATCAACATAGTCACATAATATATGTAATATAAATAATAAGTCACATCAGTGCTCGGCTACAATACATCAGATTCGATATAGATTCGACTAATCTTTCAATCCCAATAATTTAATAATAATAATACAACTTCTACTTCACCGATCATTTGATTATTCATTTATTTTCATGATTATTATTATTATTATATTACTTTTAGTATTCTATTTTTTTATTTATTATTAATTTATTTATTTATCTTTATTATTTATTCATATTTCATAAATATTACTTTACCTACTAAAGTTTTTATTCTTGACAGTTATGTTTTATTATTCTTATTTAAATTTTATTTTATTAATTCTGATTTAACAATTATAACTTAAAGGTTTATTTATTATGATTTGTTTTGTATTATGTATGCTATTATTATTTTTATTATTAGTTTTTATCATATCTTTTGATGAGACTTATTATTATACTCTAGTGAGTATTATTGCATTTAATTTATCTTAGTATACTATATACTCTATTTTATCTATTGTTATCTATATTATTAGCTTGATTGGTCTGTTTTTATTTATGTATTAATTATTGATTTTTTGGGCTTTTCATTATTCAATTGATGGTCTATTTGAGTTATATTGATTTATTATTGAGTAATTATGGGATTTATCATGATCTATTCATTTCTATGTGGTATTGATCTTAGTTTCATATGAGATTTTATCATTTATATCCTTTAAAACTTCATTTATTATTATTTTATTGTAGCTATTTATTTTTATTATTTGTTTTTATTATTATTATTATTACTGTATTATTTACTATTTACATTATTTATTATTAAGTTAATATGTAATTGGTTTGGAATAAAAGTTTGCATTTTCTTTCATTAATTATACTATTTGAAAATTACATAATCTGTTAAAAATAATTCTATAATTTCTACAATCATATTGCAAGGTAAAAGCATTAACATTGATGGTTCCTCTTATTTATTTTTAAATGGACGTGGGCTGTTGCTTTATTATTATTTCATATCTTTTTATTAATTATTTTATTTTATTAAGATTCTTTATTATTATCTTATTTTATTATTATTTTATCTTTCTTATTTTTTAATTTTTATTATTTTATTAAGATTTATTATTATCATTATTTGCTGATGATTCTTTATTATTATATTTTATATTATTATTTCTTTATATATTATTTAATAGTATTATATATTTATTATTATATACTTATTATTAATTTACTAATATATTATTATTTTTTATATATTTTAATTATTGTTAGTATTTAAAGATTCTTTATTATCTTTTTCCTTGAATATTCTTTATTATCTTATTTGATGAAAATTATTATCTTTATTTATTATTATTGTTTATTATGTATTTTTTTTAATTTATTATATATTTTTATTAGTTATTATATTCATTTATTATTTTACTAAAAATATTGTTTATGTGTTTCGCCGATAATTTTTAGTTTTATTAATAATAAAGTTAACAATTTATTTTATTCATTAGTTTTTAAAATAACTTGGATATTAATCAATTTAAAATAATTATGTTTCATCGAATTAAGTAGGTCACTGAATTATTAAATTATTATTATTTATCTATTATTATTATTATTGATTATTATTTTTTAATCTATTTTATTGGAAAACTGAGGGTTGTGGGAGATAGTAAATAGTTTGAATAGTGGGGGGTGGTAAAATGCGAAAATCGCGAATGTGCGTTTAATTGAGAGATTGATAATAAAAAGATGTATTATATAAAGAGTGCTAAGTGAAATAGTATTCCTTGAAAAGGGAATATCTGAAAATGATTTATCAAGATATCGTTTAATAATTTACAATTCAAGAGAGAAATTTTATTTAGTTCCACATGGTTAAAAATTGGACAGGTCAGGTCAGATGAGAAATATTTGATTTGAAAGTTATCAATAATTATTTTTTATGTATGAGAATGTTTAATTATATTTAACCTAAATCTCTTGAGATTATATTCTTACAATTTTCTGAAGTTTATAAAATCGGCGGTCTGAAGCCGTTTGTGTAAGTCTTGTGGATCCCTGTGGGTAAATGTATTGGTGTTTCATTTGTGGTGATAGAATCACTAGTCGGGTGGCATGTAGGCAGCGGCAGATTATGTTAAAAGCCCGGTTAGTAGCAGTTGTAGTTGTAGGGTGGTGGTAGTACCGTGAGAGTTAAGTCGTAGTGCAATGTACTAGTTAATAAAAACATTTCTATCAGAATTTTTACTTATTATTATTTGAGGTGTATAGTGTATTTCTGAATTTGATGTTAGTGTTTATGTTGATATGGCCTATGCTTATTAGGTGGTTTAGTTGCATCTAGTTTAATCTGATATTCAAGTTATCTATTATATTGAGGTTTCATTTGTATTGTATTTTATTTCAGCTTATATTATTAGATCTGACTTTCACATAATCGAACGAGGAGGGGTACGATCCAGACATGTGATATGAGAGCTTTCTATTCTTAAGTGTTTAGCGGGCGAGTAGAGTATTGCCTGTCATTTGATATATGTATGTGATTTTTATGCGGCTTGGGCGGGGGGTCGGCGACTACATGCCGGTAAACTATAGTGGGATCGTTGGAGATTAGAGTTTTATTTTATGCATGATAATGAGGTAGCTTTTCATATAACTATAGAACCGAACACTGTGATTTCTTTCGTGAGAGCCGAGTCGAAGGCTCAAAAATAAAGACAAAAGCAGGGAGATATACAAATGAAGAGATAAATGAAGTTTTAGAGAAGAAAGTTGGGAAAATAAATAAAGAAAAAGTGAAAATGGAATGAACAATTAAAAGATTAAGGAAATGAGAAATAGTATAAGTAGAGTATAGGTCGATGAAATCAAAAAAGGAGAGGCTCAGTGGATTCAAATGGTAGCTTCAACATCTCGTTCTCAAGGT
>JABUQX010024086.1:5000-15000 GCA_015478945.1 Trachelipus rathkii
CTATATACAATGCATGTCTTTAATAGTTTCACTTCCTTACCGACGAAAAACCTCTTCTGAACTTTTCATCACTATTCTCTATTCCTCTCCGATCCTTCTCATTCTTCTCTTCCCTGCTGTTGTCAACACGTCCATCTCCGACGACAGTTAGATCATATATATATATATATATATATATATATATATATATATATATATATATATATATATATATATATATATATATATATATATATAATATATATATATAAATTTTTAATAAAAATATATAGATATATATATAATATATATATATATATATATATATATATATATCATCTCTTCCTAAGAAAACAGTTGTCTCAGCGTTTGAACCAAAATTTATTAAACACTTACCACATAAGTGAAGAATTCATTTTCTGTTAACACTGATTCAAAGACCTTGTATTCCAAAGCTTCAATTAGGCCATCCAATTCCACCTCGAAAATCTTTCGTATAACTTAGATTGAGGAGATAATAATCCAGTGATAGAAAATTTTTCTTTGAAGAATTTGCCAGAATTTGAAATAGCAAGTCGGCGGTTCCTTAGCCTTTAGGAGAAACAAGAGTCTTTTGTCTAATGACTTCAATGATGGAATTGATGAGAAACCCGACAGATTATTACGAAAGAAAGATTATTAAATAGAAAGGAGTAAATGCTACGTCTCTCTCTCTCTCTCTCTCTCTCTCTCTCTCTCTCTCTCTCTCTCTCTCTCTCTCTCTCTCTCTCTCTCTCTCTCTCTATCTTTCTCTCTTCTCTCTCTTTCTCTCTTCTCTATCTCTCTCTCTCTCTCTCTCTCTCTCTCTCTTCTCTCCCTATTTTTAAAGAGAAATATATATATATATATATATAATATATATATTATATATATATATATTATATAATATATATTATATATATATATATATATATATATATATATATATAATAATATATATATTATATATATATATGAAAACATTTTAACTGAAGTGGAACTAATGATTTGAGAAAAATTTCTAAAATATTCATTTACCATTCTTAGTATTTTACCCAATATCTATGGATATATATATATATATATATATATATATATATATATATATATATAAAATATATAATATTTTTTACAGCAGCAATTTCTAATATATATATATATATATATATATATATATATATATATATATATATATATATATATATTATATATATATATATATATATTATATATTATATATATATATATATATATATAATGCTAGTAGTCATTACTATAGTGAAATAACATCTGTATAATGGAAATATTGATATGACTCAATTTTTATGGTATTTTCTCATATGGTTTTAGATCTTCAATAGCATTAGCAACGATGATTCATTATTTGCCAGTTAACTTGTTTTCATTTATTTTCGGAACAGCTTGCTAACAAGGTCAAATTCTCTTTTGTATGTAATGTGCGTTGTAACGTACTGCTTTCGTCTTCTGAGTGTATTATTAATGCTATTATTCAACTCCTCTCTCTCTCTCTCTCTCCTCTCTCTCTCTCTCTCTCTCTCGTCTCTCTTCTCTCTCTCTCTCTCCTCTCTCTCTCTCTCTCTCTCTCTCTCTCTCTCTCTCTCTTTAATCATGAAGTAGTTACAAAGTCATTGAATTGGATAGCGATAGTTCAAAACCTACCTAATTAAAATATCCGTTGCCGACTTGAGGGAGAATTTTTTTTTTTAAATTTATGTATTGTAGCAATATATATAACATTAAAGAGAGGAAATTTGGTTTGAAGTTAAAATGAAAGATATAGACATCCTCACATTCCCACTTTTTTATATGGATGCGTATCTTTTGAATAGTCTGAAAGCGGATAAGGATATCTGTGACATCGCTAATATATATATATATATATATAATATATATAATATATTATATATATTATATTATATATATATATATTTATATATAATATATATATATATATATATATATATATATATATATATATATATATATATATAATATAATATAATATATATATATATATATATATATATATATATATATATATATATATATATATATGATTCTTCATCCTGTCAGCCGCGCAAGCATCTTTCTCCAGACGTCCCTCTCCTGCACTATTCCTCTTCTTTTCAGCGCTCTCATATTTGGTAGCTGACATCTTTCCAGAGAGTCCTCCACCGATTCCGCCCATCTCTTCTTCGGTCTTCCCCTTGGTCTTCTGCCCTCTGGTGTCCATTCCCATCTTTTTTTCGGCATTCTCTCCTGCTCCATCCTCTCCAGATGTCCCCACCATCTCAATCTCCCCACATCCATCTTTAGTGTCATCTTCTTCACCCTATATCTTCTCTAATAACTTCATTCCTTATTCTGTCTCTCCTACTCTTTCCAATCATAGTTCTTAATATCCTCATCTTCGCCGCTTGTATTCTACTCTCCTCTCTTCTCGTTGTTGTCCATGTTTCCGCTCCGTACAGCAGTGTCGGAGTCAGTATGCTGTTAAAAATCACTTTTTTAACCTCTATTCCGATGTTTCTATCTTTCATCATGGGGTATACCGCTTTCATAACTAATCCATACTTTTCCATTCTTCGCATATCTCTTCCCCCCTTCCTCCCTTTCTGTAACATCCTCCGGAATAATTGCAAGGTATTACGCCCTTCACCTCCTCCTCATCTCACCATCTTCTCATCCATCCTCCTCATTTCCTCCAGTTACTGTTAATATCTCTGTCTTCGTATGTTCATCTTCATCCCTGCTTCCTCCAACTCCTCTGCAAACAACTCCACCACCTCTCGAATCGCCTCCTCTCTCTCGCTCCAAGATGCCAGATCGTACGCATATGCCATTATGTCCCCTTCCAATTCTCCCAGTCTCCTCTTTCATTTCCTTATCACCACGTCTAAATATAATATAAACAGCAGTGGTGATAAAACACTTCCCTGCTTCACTCCTGTTTTCACCTCAAACCATCTATCGTTCTCGCACTCAGTTCTAACATTACAGCTGCATTTGTCATTACCATACTTTCTATCAGCCTTTCTTTTAATTCTACCCTTCACTTCCATAATTCCTCTCCATAGCTCTTCAGAGCTTTTTCCTTGGCACCGAATCGAATGCCTTTTGCAGATCGATGAAGGCTACAAAGAAATCTCTTGCCATATTCCAGCATTTTCTCCCCGAAACCATTCTCAGTGTGAATAAGAGGTCAGTCGTTCCTCTTCCCCTTCTATACCCGTACTGTTCTTCTTCGAGTCTCGGCTCTACCTTCTCTCTCAACCTCCTCTCCAATATTCTTTCGTATATTTTCGTCAGATGGTCCATCAGTGAGATACCCCTATAATTATTACACCATTCCAGCATCTTCTTTACCTTTATATATCGATATTATTATTGCTTTGCCCCACCTTTCCGGCACCTTTCCCTCTCTCCAACACTTTTTCATCAAACTGATGATTCTCCCTTTCAGCTCCTCTCCTCCCTTCTCCACCAACTCCACAGCCACTCCATCCTCTCCTGGAGCTTTACCCTTCTTTATCCTTTTTGACTGCCTCTTCATATTCCTCTACCGTTATCTCTCCGCCTTCATCCTTCTCTTCCTCCCTCCCTCATCTGATCTGCAGCTTCTTCCTCTTTTTCTCTGTATTCTACATTTAGCAGATCTTCATAGTATTCGGTCCATCTATCATTTCTTTCTTCCCGGTCTCATAAGAATCTCTTCCGTTTCTATCTTTATATTCTAGTTACACTTTTTAGGTTTTTCTATTACGCCTTCGCATCTAAATAGCTTTTCTTCCCTTCGCTCCCACATCTCTCGTTATTTCTCTTGCCATTCTCTCTGTCTCCATCTTTTTTGCTCCCTCTTATTCTCTTCTGCCTCATTCCTGCCTGTACATATTTCCTCCTTGCTGCGCTGTTCTTCTTTTCGCCACTTCCTGCATTTTCTTCTGTTTTTTTCTTATGCTTATTTTTCCACTTCTTCGTTCCACCATGCTGTCTCTCTTCTTAGTACCTCCTACCCATCTCTTACCAAGAGTTTTCTGCCACTTCCCTGATGACATCCTGCAAGTCTTCATTTTCTTCTCCATTTTTAGAGTTTCCTGGCCCTTTCCCGTTTCATAATTTCGGCTCGTTTCTTGTTTTCAACTTCTCACTCTGATTCACGCCCTGCTTCTGCTCATTTACTCTTCCCTCCCCTCTTATCTTCATATCCGCCACCAACAGTCTATGATCCTCATCCAAGGGACACTCCGGATCACCTTTACATTCTTTATTCATTTTTTATCGGAGGACTATCATGTAGTCTTATCACCGGATTTTTGACGAATTGTTCCGTTACCCATGATTCCATTATACCTCTGGTAAAGATATGCGGACCTTTATGTTGAAAAAACGTGGTTTATTATTTTTAGATCGTTTCTCACACAAAAATCAATCAACGCCTCTCCCTCCATGTTTCTTGTATCCTCTCCAAATGGTCCCAATACTCTCTCAATCTCTCTTTTCTTTCCTACTCTAGCGTTGAAATCTCCCATCAACACGCACCTCTCCCCCTCCTCCTCCATCCCCCACCTCTTCTTCCATCAATTCCATAAATCTAGTTTTTTCATCCTCTGAGTGCCCCTGTTGTGGTGCATATACCTGGAATATTCTATACTTTATACGGCCTATCTTCAACATGCACATCATCAACCTCTCATTTATAATTTTTACTCTCTGTAAACATGGTGACAGTCTTGGTCCCACTATAATTCCGACACCATGCTTTCTTATTCCTTCTCTCACTCCACTATACATCAGAACAAATCCTTCTCCAATCTCTTTACCCTCTTCACATCCCCTCACTCTCATCTCCGCCATCCCCAACATATCTATCTTCCTCTCTTTCATGATATCTATTATCTCCTCTTTTTCTCCATAGGTTCCCACATTTATCGTGGCACACCTATAATTCTTGAAAGTGTTTTCCTGATTCCTAGTCCGTAAATCTCGCAGAAGTCGTCGTCTAAAGTTCGGTCCGGCTTCCGAGGCTCGCGCTTGAGTTCTGCAAGCAGTTTATTTCGGGAAGCGGCTTGCTAGGCCTATCCTTCCCTAGCCATATCTCCTTTAGCCGAGGACATCTCCTGGTGTCCTCGTTGCCCGGGTTGCATGACGGGGACGTGGAGTTGGACTTTGAAACCCATATATATTATACTATATATATATATCAATATATATATATTATATATATATATATATATATATATAATATAGAAAAGCTAATGCTATTTTTTAATTTCGCACCTTAATATGTAAATAAATACACTCAACCCCTATTTTATTCACTTATGATAACTCAAAGTACATTTAATTTAAAACTTTTATTAAAAAATGACAGATTTTATTTATATATTCTCTTTGAATCATCCTAGCTTTCGTGGGGTATCCCTCCACATCTTTCAGGGACTTCCAAAGAGAGAATGAAGTTGATGTAAACTGCGGATATTGTTAACTTTGTAGCGGTTGGTTCTGATATTCTGCGTTGTCATGTCGTTCCAATTTTTGTAAGATTCTTCTGCATGAGTTGGATAGTTTTAGGCTTTCGTTAATTGTTTCGTCTATAGCATAATTACCTTTGTCTCGGTTGAAGTTTTCTGTATTTTTTATTATATAAGCTTCGTAAAACTTTCTGTATTTGTGATTATTTATTGTTTGTATTTTCTGGTTATTTTCGATATTGATGGGATGGCCATTGTTAATTTGATGCATTACTAAGGGAGAGTTACTATTATAAGTGCGTATATCGTATTTGTGTTGATATATCCTTCTGCTGAAATCTATCGTTTCACCTATATATTTATGATTACATGATTTACATGGAATTGCGTAAATTGCTGCGTTACTAATATTGTTGATTTTGGGTTTTAATAATTTATTAAGGGTATTGTATTTTGTTATTATGTTTAGATTTTTGGTTTTGTAATTTATATCTGTATTGATTGTTAGGGTATATTTATGTTTATTAAAAGCATCGTAATTTGTGTTTGTATTATTTTCCTTTTCGGCAAAGAGTTTTTTCGCTTTATTTAGACTTTGGTGAATGATATTTTTTGGGTATTTTAATTTGATGAACGTGTCTATTATGTTTTTAATTTCTATTTCAATTGTTTGTTCGCTGCATATTCGGTACGCACGTAGTGCTAAAGTAACTATGACACCCTTTTTAATATGCATTTTATGCGCAGAAAACCAGTGAATGTATTTAGGGTTATGCGTTGCTTTCCTGTAAACTGAGAAAATTAGGTTATTAGGATTGGTCCAGTTTATTGAAACATCGAGAAAAGAAATATTTTCATTAACGGAGTATTCTATAGTATATTTAATAGAGGGTGTTATATTGTTTATATATGAGTGGAAGGGTTCTATGTTGAAGTTTTTGGGATATATGAAGAGAATGTCATCCACATAACGTAACCATATGCAGTCAGAAAATCCTGCGTATTTAAATATGTATTTCCTTTCTATAAGTTCTAGGAATATGCAACTTAATATTGGGGACAATGGCGAACCCATACTCAGGCCCGACTTTTGTATATAAAACTGGTCATTGAAGGTAAAATGTGCGTTTTCAATTACTAGTTCAATGAGTTGTTTTAAGATATTAAAGGGTATTATAAATTGGATTTGTTGAGAGTCAATGTATTCTTTCAACAACGTTAGTGCTTCATTTACCGGAACATTTGTAAAAAGAGACACAATATCAAAACTAAGTATGTTATGGTCTGTCATGTTTTGTTGTTTGATTGTTTGTTTGAGATGGTGTGAATTTTTTATGTGTGAGGTGGAAATGTTACCTAATAGTGGTTTCAGTTGCGTAGCGATCCATTTAGAGAGTTTATATGTTATACAGTTTGTATTAGAAATTATAGGACGTAGTGGGATATTGGTTTTGTGGGTTTTTGGTATGCCGTAAAATTTTGCAAGTTGTGAGTTGAAAGATTTAAGTTTGTTATATAACTGTTCGTTGTGGTTTAGGATATTTTTTAATTTTTTATTGAATAGGTTTTGAGAGGTTTTTAAAGGGTTGGATTTTAACTTATTATATACACTTTCATCTTCCAATAATTCGTTAGCTTTATTTATATATTCTTCTTTATTCATTATAACTATTTTGCCATCTTTATCTGATCGAGAAATTACAATATTGCTATTCTTTTTTAGGTTTTTAATTGTTTCATTGAAGCATTTAGGTAACTTACCGGTATTATTTGCAACTTTTTCTAGTAATATGCCGAGTAGGATGTTCACGTTTATATCGTTTTGTTCCTTTTTGCTGCTTTGCCATTCTTCAACATCAATCAAAATTTCAGGTAGGGGATCAGTGTTATCAAAAGCAAATGACATTCCATAATTTAGGATCATAGTTTCTATTTCGGTTAATTGCAGATTTGATAAGTTTACAATCGAATTGGAGTTTTCTGCGTACCACGGGCTGTTTTTAAATATTATTTTAAACTTTTCTTTTAATTGAGCTTGTTTCTTGGTAGTTATAAATTTTTTCCTATTTGCTAAATTTTCATTCATTTTCAGTTGTAGAAATTCATAGTTTTCTAAATGAGAAATCTTGTTCTTAACTATGTTGAATTGTTTCTTAGCACGAAAAAAACAGTAATTTACTTCTCGTTGAACTATTTTTATTCTATGTGTGAGTATTTCTGCATAAGTATTGGGAAAGGGTTCACTGTTATTGGGTTGCACCTGTTTGGGGATCAATGATTTTGGTATAACTTTTTCTTCCTTGCACTTTTTGAGAAATTTTATTTGAATTTTCTTCAGATTGGCTTTGATATTATGATCACAGAGTTCAAAATATGATTTTTTCACTAAGTAGTTTCTATTTAGGTGAAGTTTTAGTACGGGGTCCATATTTTATATAGAAAAGCTAATGCTATTTTTTAATTTCGCACCTTAATATGTATATAAATACACTTAACCCCTATTTTATTCACTTATGATAACTCAAAGTACATTTAATTTAAAACTTTTATTAAAAAATGACAGATTTTATTTATATATTCTCTTTGAATCATCCTAGCTTTCGTGGGGTATCCCTCCACATCTTTCAGGGACTTCCAAAGAGAGAATGAAGTTGATGTAAACTGCGGATATTGTTAACTTTGTAGCGGTTGGTTCTGATATTCTACGTTGTCATGTCGTTCCAATTTTTGTAAGATTCTTCTGCATGAGTTGGATAGTTTTAGGCTTTCGTTAATTGTTTCGTCTATAGCATAATTACCTTTGTCTCGGTTGAAGTTTTCTGTATTTTTTATTATATAAGCTTCGTAAAACTTTCTGTATTTGTGATTATTTATTGTTTGTATTTTCTGGTTATTTTCGATATTGATGGGATGGCCATTGTTAATTTGATGCATTACTAAGGGAGAGTTACTATTATAAGTGCGTATATCGTATTTGTGTTGATATATCCTTCTGCTGAAATCTATCGTTTCACCTATATATTTATGATTACATGATTTACATGGAATTGCGTAAATTGCTGCGTTACTAATATTGTTGATTTTGGGTTTTAATAATTTATTAAGGGTATTGTATTTTGTTATTATGTTTAGATTTTTGGTTTTGTAATTTATATCTGTATTGATTGTTAGGGTATATTTATGTTTATTAAAAGCATCGTAATTTGTGTTTGTATTATTTTCCTTTTCGGCAAAGAGTTTTTTCGCTTTATTTAGACTTTGGTGAATGATATTTTTTGGGTATTTTAATTTGATGAACGTGTCTATTATGTTTTTAATTTCTATTTCAATTGTTTGTTCGCTGCATATTCGGTACGCACGTAGTGCTAAAGTAACTATGACACCCTTTTTAATATGCATTTTATGCGCAGAAAACCAGTGAATGTATTTAGGGTTATGCGTTGCTTTCCTGTAAACTGAGAAAATTAGGTTATTAGGATTGGTCCAGTTTATTGAAACATCGAGAAAAGAAATATTTTCATTAACGGAGTATTCTATAGTATATTTAATAGAGGGTGTTATATTGTTTATATATGAGTGGAAGGGTTCTATGTTGAAGTTACTTTAGCACTACGTGCGTACCGAATATGCAGCGAACAAACAATTGAAATAGAAATTAAAAACATAATAGACACGTTCATCAAATTAAACTACCCAAAAAATATCATTCACCAAAGTCTAAATAAAGCGAAAAAACTCTTTGCCGAAAAGGAAAATAATACAAACACAAATTACGATGCTTTTAATAAACATAAATATACCCTAACAATCAATACAGATATAAATTACAAAACCAAAAATCTAAACATAATAACAAAATACAATACCCTTAATAAATTATTAAAACCCAAAATCAACAATATTAGTAACGCAGCAATTTACGCAATTCCATGTAAATCATGTAATCATAAATATATAGGTGAAACGATAGATTTCAGCAGAAGGATATATCAACACAAATACGATATACGCACTTATAATAGTAACTCTCCCTTAGTAATGCATCAAATTAACAATGGCCATCCCATCAATATCGAAAATAACCAGAAAATACAAACAATAAATAATCACAAATACAGAAAGTTTTACGAAGCTTATATAATAAAAAATACAGAAAACTTCAACCGAGACAAAGGTAATTATGCTATAGACGAAACAATTAACGAAAGCCTAAAACTATCCAACTCATGCAGAAGAATCTTACAAAAATTGGAACGACATGACAACGCAGAATATCAGAACCAACCGCCACAAAGTTAACAATATCCGCAGTTTACAACAACTTCATTCTCTCTTTGGAAGTCCCTGAAAGATGTGGAGGGATACCCCACGAAAGCTAGGAATATCCAAGGAGAATATATAAATATAATCTGTCCTTTTTTAATAAAAGTTTTAAATTAAATGTACTTTGAGTTATCATAAGTGAATAAAATAGGGGTTGAGTGTATTTATTTACATATTAAGGTGCGAAA
>JABUQX010024086.1:20000-25000 GCA_015478945.1 Trachelipus rathkii
TATATATATATATATATATATATATATATATATATATATATATATATATGTAATTTAGTATAAGCTAGAAGAATGGTGAATAAAAGAAGTTTTTTTGAAGGAGAATAGTTATAGGCCTGGTCCAGGAAATAAACCATTAGACTAAGGAGATATAACAGTATGGACCTGTCGCGATGGATGAAGCTATAGGGTGGATTTTGATTGAGACGCGATCTCCCATAAGGGTGTGAAGGAAGCGGGGCTTTCAGTAGTAATAAGTCTGAACCCATGGTAATTTGAATAAGTCTTATAAGCCACACTTTTTTTTACAATTACAAGTGTATACTCTTACATACGTTCATGTTAACACATTTAAGTTTTTGTTGTTATTGTTGTTTGGTTTGCTGCGTGCGCGCGCACACACACATAACTAAGGAATCACGTCATATTTTAATTTTTGTCGTTGTTTTCTGTATGGTTGTTGTTGTTGTTGTTGTTGTTGTTGTTGTTGTTGTTGTTGTTGTTGTTGTTGTTGTTGTTGTAGATGTTCGATGGTGCGCGCGATTACATAGACTATATATATATATATATATATATATATATATATATATATATATATATATATATATATATATATATATATATATATATATATATATATATATATATATATATATATTTTTTGTATATATATATATATATATATATATATATATATATATATATATATATATATATATATATATATATATATATATATATATATATATATATATATATATATATATATGAGCAGTAAGTATATATATATATATATATATATATATATATAATATATATATATATATATATATATATATATATATATATATATATGTATATATATATATATATATATATATATATATATATATATATATATATATATATATGTATAATATATATATATATATATATATATATATATATATATATATATATATATTTAGTATATATATATATATATATATATATATATATATATATATATATATATATATATATATAAAGAATGATACCACCACTGGGCAGGGCTCTTTTCAAAAGGAGGGGCAAAAAAAAAATAAATAAAACAAAAAAAAAAAATCAACAAAGAAAAACAAAAAATAAGAGAAATGGAAAGTAACCCACTGTGTCCCTTTGCCTATAATGCAATTTAGGCGCAGACGCGGGACTTAAATGGAGGAAGATTGAATATTGCAAGGAAAATAGAAGAAGGCAAGGAGTTCCACAAATTAGATGTGTGGTCTGGAAAGAAGGAGCGCACCATAACTAGTGATCCTGAGTGTCCAATATTCACACAATTTTCATGTGAGAACAAGGCACCTCTTATGTTACGAGGGCGCAGAATTTTCGCAGTGGTGGAGGAATGTGAGAGGTCAATTCTCTTGAGCACCTGCCGTTGTAACACCTATAGAAAAGAGATGGGGCACCAACATCACGTCGCAGAGAAAGAGGGTCAAGGGAGTCAGAAAGTATGGGACAGTTTATAAGCCTCTTAGCCTTAGCTTCAACTTTATCCAAACGGGGGTGGACTTGATCTACCCCAAATGTGAAAATAGTATTCCATACAGGGGCGAATAGGACCATTATATAACTGGAGTATCTGAGCAGAAGAAAAAATTCACGCAATCTGAACAGAATTCCTAGCTTCTTTGAGGCCATTTTAGCAACCGATGTGACATGAGGTCTCCAAGACAATTCCACTATTTATGTTTAGTCCAAGAGTGTTTATGTTGTCTACAGGTAAGACATTAGAGCCGTCGAAGGGGATAGGAAAGTTGGGAGGTGTTTTAGAGAGGGAGATATGAAAAAGTTGGGTTTCCAAAGAGTTGAATTTCACAAGATGGCGGTTACTCCACTGAGAAATCCCGACCAGAAAGGCAAGAATTGAATCGGAAAGATGTTGATGAGAGGCAGCTCTAGATACAAAAGAGGGAGCACAATTGAAATGAGTGGAAGAATGGAGATTTGAGTCATCGGCATAAGAGTGAACAGAGTTAGTAGTGCAGCTAAGAAGATCGTTGATGAAAAGTAGGAATAAGTTGGAGAAAAAAACAGAACCCGAGGAACATCACAATTAATAAGAAAGGGAGGAAGAGGTTGCTCCATCAACAAGAGCTGAAATGGAACGATCTGAAAGAAAACTAGACAAGAGTAAGCAAAACGAAGGAGGAAATCCAAAGGAAGGTAGCTTAGAGAGTAGCGACACATGTCATATATATATATATATATATATATATATATATATATATATATATATATATATATATATATATATATATATATATATATATATATATATATATATATATATATATATTTATATATATATATATATATATATATATATATATAATTTTTATTTTAATTTACTTTAGTAAGTGTTTTAATATATTTTTATGTAAATTAAATTATTTGTAGCTTTTAAATACGGGAATAATTACAAATTCTCTAAAGGGAATTCAAACTATCGTGTATCGGAATGGCTTACGGGCTCTTTAACCCACTGAGCGAAAGTAGCCAATCCCTATAACCATAATTTTAAAATTAAGTGATTCTTAGCAATGCGCTGTCACTTTGCTATCTTGCCTTTTACGACCTTTTTCCTTCGAATTATCTTTCGTTCCTTCTTTGAACTTAAACATGATAAAGTCATCTTTTTGTTTTTTATTTCTAATATATATATATATATATATATATATATATATATATATATATATATATATATATATATATATATATATATATATATATATATATATATATAATCCCTTCCTGCTTAATGGGGATATAATTTTCAGATAGCTTTCAAACTTGGAGCATTTATAGCTGGTGGTAGAACCGCAGCAAAGCTGTGGTTTCATGCCGCTGAGCCTTTTAATTTAGGTATGTTCTTAACCTTAGGTGGAAAATAAATGCCGACATGCTTCAGCGAGGAATTAAGAGTTTGGAAATTGATATATTTTTTTATATATACTATATATATATATTATAATATATATAATATATATATATATATTATATAATATATATATATATATATAATATATATATAATATATATATATATATATATATATATATATAATATATATATATATATATATATATTATATATATATATATATAATATATATATATAAATATATGTGTGCGTGTGTGTTTGTGTACATATATATTTCTCTACTATATATATATATATAATATATAATAATTATATATTATATATATAATATATATATATATACGCAACTAGTGTAGCCTATAACATTTTTAAAATTGTGATAAGGCAATACCATATTGACGCTTAAATTTATATTAGGATAGGATGGCTAAACATACATAAGAAAAAGCATATATTTGTTTTTATCATTAGATTAAATTTAGATCTTAAATATAGAGGTGTAATCACATTTTTCTCCACGTTTTTGTTTAAATATATATTTATATATAACAGTGTATAAAGGAGTTTGAACTTATAGTTCTTATATGCAATATCTCGAGCGTCATTTCTCGTGAATGATATTAAAAATATCATTCATCAAAGGAGACCGATACTTTCCCTCACTCTACATCTATTTTAGCAATCATTATATTATTATTATTTTGTTTAACGGGTCACGGAAGGGACTAACGCGCGCGTATTGAGGAGAGAACTGACAGAGAAACCGGCGGGATACCGGCGGGCGAAGACTAAATGATACTCGTATTGAATTCTAGTTGTGACATTATTCTACGCAAATTATATAAACTTTAAATTTTAAATATCTTTTCCTTTAAATTAAATGACATTAATAATTAGATACTAAATGATCCTTTCTAATCTGGAACTGTTTTATTCTTTTCTTTCTTTCAAATAACACTTTTTCTAAACTTTGAACGTATACTTTTAATAAAAAAAAGGTATTATCTTTTAATGTACCAATTTATCATTTTCCTATTTTTTTATTTATATCTCGTTTCCAATCTTGAAGTAATTTTGAAAAAATTAATATATTTTCTTTTAATCTGTAACAATTATATATTATATATTATATTTATTATTATATATATATATATAATATATATATATATATATATATATTATATATATATTATAGATTATATATAGTATAACTATATATATATATATATAATATAATATATATTTATATATATTTCGATTTCATTTTGTATATGCTAACTTTAATAAATAAATAAATATTTTCTTTTACCCTGTTGCTATTATATTTCATTTTCTTTCATATATATTTAATACACTTTAACATTTATATTTTCTTTTTATTCTCAAAAATAAAACATTTTATTTTCAATGTTAATTTCTTATTAAAATTCTTATTATATTGGCTCTAAAGCAGTAATGCAGTAACGCAAGCCAACCACCCACCTCTTCTTCCAAGTCATGTTTTATTGATTTACTGTTCCACATGATTTTAAAACTTTTATTTTTGCATTATAACTTCTCAACCGAGATGAAAAATAACTTCATTTAGAAAAATATAGTAAAGAAGGAAATATAAGCTTATTCATCATAATCAGCTAAAGTGAATATTAGTATTATTACTATATATAAATACATTTTCCTTTAAACTATGACTTAATAATTTGCATACTCCATTTTCTTACCAAGCTCGAACATTTATATTTTTAATTTCCTTTCATAAATTTTATTACATCCCCGTTTACTCCAGTTGAACGTTAACTTTAAAATTTGAATATATTTTGTTTAAACTATGACTTTAATTAATTGTATACTCAATTTCCTTTTTCAAGCTGGACTTTATATTTTAATTTCTTTTCATATATTTTATCATATTCACGTTTTCTACACCTTGAACGTTAACTTTAATATTTGAATATATTTTCCTTTAAACTATGAGTTCAATAATTCGTATACTTTATTTTCTTTTCAAGCTGGAACATTTATATTTTTAATTTCTTTTCACATATACTATTTTCTAAACTTTGAATGTTAACTTT
>JABUQX010024086.1:30000-45000 GCA_015478945.1 Trachelipus rathkii
CCAACTTAGCACAAATTAACCTATGCTCACGCAGCATGGTCCCCAGCACCATCAAAAATCGAACATAATAAATTACAAAATCTCTCACTACAGCCCTCAGAATTATCACCGGTTCCACTAAAACCCCCAATCCAACATTTACACGACGAAACCTCCATGCCTTCCATCTCCACAATAACCTGAGATGTGGGGGCCCAATTCTATCATGAAACCCGTAACACAACCCACCCTTGTCACCAATTCCTCTCCAATCCCCCTCCGACAAAGATCTAAATCCCCGCCCTTCTTCCACACTCATTATTTACAACACTTACAATATAATACCCCCTCCTCCTCCAATATGGTCGGATTACACAATATCGCATACCAATATAACCAACACATACCTTCAAAACCGCCCAATAACAATTTACTAAAGACCCCCTCCCACAAAACTTCCCCTAGAAGAGACGCTGTCCAGAAGAGGCCAGATGGACCTCGCCCGGAGCATATCAGGTCACCACTCAAAACTTATGCAATATAAATATAGATTCAAACTAGACAATGTCACCTCCCCCACTTGCACATGATGTCACAATTCTCAAGATACAATAGAGCACCTCCTTCTTGGGTGCTCTGCTCTCGACGCCCCCCGCGCCGACTTCTCTATATCTTCGCTCCTCAACCTGTGGAACCGCCCGGTGGCGGTAAGCCGGTTCCTGGAAGCATTGTGGCCCTCCAATTAAGGTGGGCCAGGGCAAAATAAT
The DNA here is from genome assembly GCA_015478945.1 of Trachelipus rathkii. Taxonomy (NCBI): domain Eukaryota; kingdom Metazoa; phylum Arthropoda; class Malacostraca; order Isopoda; family Trachelipodidae; genus Trachelipus; species Trachelipus rathkii. Next base: position 30,747 of record JABUQX010024086.1, read on the forward strand.
ATATATATATATTTAATATATATATATATATATATATATATATATATATATATTATTATTATATATACTATATTATATATATATAATATATATATATATTATATATATATATATATATATATATATATATATAGAATTGCCCACAGCGTATGTTCTGCGTGTCGTTGAAGGCAACTAAATGGACAGTGATATTTGGGTTGGCTGCCCACTACCACTTATCTTTTGTAAGGAATGCTAATGCATGCCTCGGAGAAGGTCATCATTGCCGTAAGCGGCCTTCTGTCTTTCGTAGAAAATGTATGAATCGTATGTGTACATGGAATGTCAGAGGGATATATAATGAAGAGAAGAGGAGAGAGGTGATGGATGTATTTAGAAAGGGTAACTTTGATTTTCTCGCTGTGACTGAAACAAAGATGAAAGGAAACTGTGAAAACGAGTGATGTGGTGTGAAATATGTATGTGCTGGTATGGAAAGGAATGAGAGAGGGAGAGAAAGAGTTGCAATTTTGATGAGCGACTTGTGGTACAGAGCTATGGTAGATTTTGTTTGTGTGATTACTAAAATTCTAATTGTTAAATTTAAGTTTGAAAAAGTCTTGGTATGTGTGATTGTGACATATGGTTCATCTGAGGGTAATGTTGAAGAGAATGCGATTTTCTGGGATTATCTGAATGATGTTTTGGATGAAGTCTGTATGAGCTTCAGATTGATTGTGTTGGGTGACCTAAATGGTTGGATATGCCATCAAAAAAGGAATGGTATAACGGGTTGCTTTGGGGTGTCTGGAGAAAATGAGAATGGTAGGAAGGTGATTGATTTCTGTGAGGAGGGAGGTATGTGTATAAGTAGTACTTTCTTTAAACACAAGAGTATTCATAAGTATACTAGAGTTGGTTTAGGTTGAAATAAATAGTCAAAGTGAAAAGTATGATTGATTTTGTGTTGGTGAAGAAGGAGATGCAGAAGGATGTGTTGGATGTTAAATCAGTGAGGGAGTTAGGAATGGGATTATCGGCTCATTATGTTGTTTTATGTAAAATTAAGTTAGTGGGGGCTTGGTTGGATATTAAGGTGATAAGGAAGGAAGTGGGTAGAATTAAGAGTGAAAAGTTAAGTGAACAAGGTAATAAGGAGAAGTATAAAAGAGCGCTTGCAAATAAATCAGTTGAATGTAAAAAAGTTGAAACTGAACAGATGTGGAAGTCAATGAATTAAGCGGTGGTTAGTAGTGCAAAAGAAGTATGTGGATATGCTAATAAAGCAGGAAGTAAGAATGTTAACAGTGAGTGATGGAACTAAGAGGTGATGCAAGCTATTAAATGTAAAAAAGAAGCGTGGTTAAATGTACTAAAAGCTAATGATGAGGTTTCAAATGAAAGATGTTTGGAATTATATAAAGAGGAAAAAAATGAATGCTAAAAGATGCACACGTAAGAGGAAAAGAGAGTAAATGAACAGTTTTGGAAGGAAGATGAAAGGGATTTCATAGAAGGAAGCGCGAAAGATTAAGAATACGAGAATAAAGTGGAATCTATTTAAATAATTGATAGACGGGATGGGTGCTTTTGCAACCAATGAAAGATAAGTGAGGGGAGAGTGGAGGGAACACTTGGAAAATCTGCATAACATTGGCAGTAAAGAAGAGGTGATATTGAATGTGTGTGGGCAAGAAGGAATAGGTACTTTGGAGATGAGGTCATTAGTAAGGAGGAGGTAATGGGTAGAGTGAGAAAGTTGAAGAATGGTAAATCTGCAGATATAGATGAAATTACTAGTGAAATGATCAAGAACGGAGATTAGATGGTGATTGAGAGGATACGGAAGTTATGCAACAAGGCGTTTATGGAGAATATAGTTCTGAGAGATTGGTGGAGTGCAGTAATAGTACCCTTATATAAGGGTAAGGGGGATAAGGGTAACTGTCGGAATTATAGGGGAATTAATTTATTGAGTATTGTAGGGAAGATATATGCTGATATTTTGGTCGAAAGAGTGTGTTGAGTGACTGAGGGACTGATTGATGAACAACAAGGTGCGTTTAGGAGTGGTAGAGAATGTGTGGATCAAATCTTTACATTGAAACAAATGGTTGAGAAAATGATAGAGAAGAGGAATAAATTGTATTTAGGTTTTATGGATTTGCAACAACCTTATGATAGGATTAAAAGGGAAGCTCTATGGCAGGTCTTAGTGATATATAATGTTGATTGTAGACTTCTGAATGGAATCAAAAGTATGTATAATAATCACTGGGCAACAAAAAAAAATTTTTTTTTTGCTGCCAAGGATATTTTATCGAATTTATAGTATATTGGGTGTGCTGATTTCAGAAATGACATTAGTTTTCCAAGATTGGCTCTAGTTCTTGAGATAGAGGGTGTTCCAGATATACTCTTATACAAATATCTTTTTAATGCATATTTTACAGTTATATCGTTTTATTTCTTTTTAAGGGGGCTTACCTTTATATATATTTTATTTTTTTCTATTTTCAGAACACTATGAGTACTTCACAAAGAGCCTGTTTGAATAACCCCAATGTATTCTGTTACATCTGTGGTGAATATTGCCAGGAGAACCAAAGAAGAAATATTACTAACTTTGTGAAGCAAGCATCAGCTGGCATACTTTTGAATGAAACTCGGAGACCAACATAAGTCTTGGGCTCCCCATCCATATGGTCTGTAAAGTGTGTGTCGAAAATCTACGTTGTCAGTGAAGAAGAATGACGCGAAGAAAATGTTTAAAAAAAATTTGGTGTGCCTATGGTATGGCGTTAGCCAGAGAAGAATCACCACAGTGACTGTTATCTTTTGTTTGGTTAATGTGAAAGATTTCATCGTAACAAGAAACGTAAATTTGAGTATCCGGATATAATCAGCAAGGCGAACTGTACCACACTCCGACGATGTCCCATCCCAGTGTTCCTACACTCGCAGAACCTAGCATTGGCTGAATGAAGAAATTATCCAGAATTTGTGTGCACACGCTGCAGTAAGTGGTAGTAAAATATGAAGAAAGTACTTTACACAGCAACAGTTCTCCAGTAAGAGATCAATGATTTAGTACGAGATTAAGTCTCTCCAAGCAAGATTCTGAGCTTTTAGCATCTAGACTAAATGAAAGAACTGTCTCAAGGCCGAATGTAAAATAAGCTTTTTTTTCGGACAAGAGAGGTAGTACTTCTTTCCATATTTCATTGAAGAAGAAGACCTAGTATACTGTAAGAACATCCCTGGACTCCTACTCCAAATGGGGTTACCTAATTACCGACCAGAAGATTGGCGATTGTTTATGGATAGTTCAACGAGAAGCTTGAAGTGTGTTTTATTGTACAATGGCAATCGTTATGCATCGATTCCAATAGGTCACTCAACAAAACTGAAAGAGGAATATGAAAACATAAGAATGATCTTGCAGAAGCTTAGATATAATGAACACCAGTGGTCTATACTGCTTGATTTGAAAGATGGTCAACATCTTCACTTCGCCAGCAAAGCGGATATAACTAAGTACCCTGTATTCATATGCTTGTAGGGATAGTTTTTGGGCAAAGAAGACCACTGGGAAAAGGTTGTTATGGCCTGCTAGGGAAAATATGACTGTAGGGTGCATCAAATATCATTAAAGAACCACTGGTTGACAGGGTAAAAATTATTTTCCCACGAACCCATACACCCGATCAATGTGATAACAAGTAAAGGCGTGGGATACCTAAAAGGGGAAAGAGTAGGAGGAGGCTTGCCAAAGTTGTCCAGGGTTGAAGTATAGAGAAAAACAGGTCAAAGAAACTGTCCTTTTCAAATGGTAAATTAGCAACAGATCAGAGCAAATAACATAATATCATGATGAAATTAAATTTATTTAGTTATTTCAGCTTTGTTCTATTATTATGTAGTGACTTATCAAGTATTTTTTTTAAGCGTAAATTGTTCTATGGAAATCGTTAGTACGATGCATTACATAGTGACTTAAGGTGATAGTGTTTATTATAAATTAATGATGGCGATTATAGCTCATAACACAATGAGTGTTCAACCAGATAAGCATAAACTATTTTAACGAGATGAACGTAATTTTGAATGCTATGTTTGAATCCTAATTATATAAGTTTACCGACTTAAAAAATTTATATGTAATAATGAAGATTGAGATAGACGATCAGATTCCAAAAAACATTGGGTTAAATCATAATCGCTTTGGAATGCGATATAGAACTGATCTCAATATAGATTCTCGCTCTAATTACTCGGAAAAAAATCACAAATAATTTGCGAGATATCGAATTTTCGTCATCAGCATAATTAATTAGAATTCAGCTTGAACTGAACAGCAAATGACACTCAGCACTGGTACACGAGACAAGTAATACGAAGTACTATTTCATGCATACTGGATACATCGCGCACTATCATGTTTACTTGCTGTCAAGTTTTCCGCATCCTTCAAGTTTTCCGCCTTGAATACACTACCTTCGATCAGAATACGCGAGTCACCAACACACTACACACACACACGACACCAGCGACTATCATAGCACATCTATCATCACACCGAGAAGGCAGGCGGTCGAGCTAACATGCCACACACAGCGAGCACAAGCATCGTAATTGATATAATGCAGGAGATTTATTACTTGATGCTGTCTTACTGAGAATGCAAATTAAATACTAAAATTGAATTGTATATATGTTAATGAGAAGGCAAGAAGAATAATTAATTCACATGATTAACATCTTTATTCTTAAATCACAATACACTGAATTCCAAAATCAATCTTTATTATTTTTTAATTTAAATAGATGCTGCCCAAGTTAAACCTGCACTGTAGTTGGCCCACCATCTTTGTTTATATAAATAAGTATATATAATATATATATTATATAATAGTTCTTCTATAAAGATTCATCAAAAAAGCTACTATACAAATATTATACAATATCATTTATTATATTATATATATATAATATTACACACACACACACACATCAACACATCTATCAAAACCACTGACACTACTGATAATCACACATCTCAACACATATCACTAATTAAATTTTATTTTAACTAGGCAAGAAAACACCTTTTCTAAGTGCACATAAAAAAAAAAGGGGGCTCTAATAGTTGATTTCTACCTGCCTAGTTAAGCTCAGACAATTTTTTTTTAATCTAACGTAATCGAACTAAAAGTGTTGAAAGCTTCTGATGCTGCATGCGTGTTCTTTTTTAAGAATGCAGAGTGAAAATAATTATAAATACAAAGAATAAAGTTATCATTATATATAACAGATAATAACAAAGTTTATGTCTAGGAGTTTATTAGTTTACATATATGGATTTTACTAAATAGTAACGTAAGTAAAAGTTTATAAGATTTAGTTAGTGTTACATAATTTTGACTTTTTTTAAATATTTCATCTAGCAGCGATGCATGCAAGACAACTGCTTTATTAACAAAAGTTTCATTTGAACTTTAGCACGACACATTCATTAGCAACATGTCATCTATGAATTTCTTTGAATTCACATCACGAATCAGTAAGTATAGTATATATATGGAGTGGATTAGGCGATATAATTATACGACAAATATCACAAAAAAATTAAATAATTAACAATATACTATAATATTTATATAACTATTTCTTATAATCGGTCACCACCTTACAAGAGTACTGAAATAGCCAATAATAATCCCGCAAAGTTATTTTGATGTGCCATAATAATAATTAAATATATTCGTATCTAATCTATTATAATTTTTGTAAATTAACTATATAACAATATTTGCTAAAAATGTAGAGCTTATTAAATTATATACTCATATTTAATATAACTATAACTTTATAATGCATATTATAATAAAATTTTGAATACATATAGAATATCAAACTTATTAAATATTACATATATTTGGCTAAATGTAGAGCTTATTAAATTATACTCATTTAAATATAAGCTAAAATTATTTATGATGCTAATATTGACATTCATAACCACACGTGTCTGTAACCTTTATGACTTATTTACTACGTAATAATAGTCTTCACCTGTAATATATATATATATATATATATTAGACGTATAATATTATATATATATATATATATAATATACTTATTATATAATATATATATATATATTATATATATATAATATATATATATATATAATATATATATATATATATATATTACTAATATATAGTTATATATCTATATTATAATAAATATATATATATATATATATATTATTATTATATATATATATAATAATATATATATATATATATATATATATATATAATAATATATAGATTAAATAATATAATATATTAATAATACTAGGTAAGTTATAAATATTGATTAATAGTTAAGGATGGCACTACGATAGATGATAGAGAAGATAGAGTATGAGATAGAGTATAAGATAGTAAGAGAGATAGAGAGATATAGTATGAGATAGAAGAGATTGAGAGGAGAGTATATGAGATAGAGTATGTAAAGACTAGAGAGAGATGATGAGAGAGACAGGTATTAATGATACTGTATGAGTACATAGAGGCTACCCTAAAGAGAGACAAGTGAGATAAGGTGAACAGTTGTAAAGTATGGCTGTGATATCACAAGAGAGTTAATACCAATATGAGATGCTCGATACAACTAAAAAGGGAACTCAATGACTTCATTTTCACTCCCACCTCATCCGTACGCTATGTGATCACTATCACTGATTAGAGGTCACTGCTAAATAGCTGACTGATGCGTCACGCTAGTAGTAAATATTAATGATGCTAGACATTATTTCCGTGAGATGAGAAAAAATACCGTATAAGATGTAGGAAAAACCCTAGGAGCTAGGTAATCTCCACTCGTCATGCTGCAATTAAATATGTCATAACAAAATAGTTAGAGATATATACAACAAAATATATAAACTGCACCAGTAGCGAGTATAGTATAGTGTAGCAATTTGAGATGTTCGTAGCTCGAGCGACATCACCTAATATTACAACACATTAACATCATATATAGTATCACTGACACGTACCTTATTATCAACATAAATACAATACATGTGATATCTGTTCACTACATTGAATAATATAGTATACTAGTGCTCCTCATCAACGTACCCTCAAATACAATGATAAATACAAAGAGTAATCTTTTCACAGGAAATCTAGGAAGTATGATTTCAATATTCATATATCACTATCATATATAATAAATTATACTATATTAATCGAGATTATACCATAATAACTAACAACATAAAACTGTTGGAAATAATCTCACTCATGTTAAAATATAACATATTTACAAACAGCACTAATATAATATAATAGAAGCACACCTGATATATATACTTACTGAGATAAGACGTCTAGAATACATTTGAAAGCCTATCTCGAATGTTGCTATTGCTAAGATTATTAGCATCAATTTGTAAAATGCTTATGAAAACAATTCTACAAAAAATAACATTTTAGAGAAATATTAAAGTACTGATTCAACATATACAAGATAGATAACATAGGTTTCAAATTTCAGAAACCTGAATTACAGTTCATGAAATTTGCATATACTCAGTAGAGTATATAAATAATAAAAGAGATTGTAGAAACTAATATGAAATAATTTTAGTTATAATTAATAATTGTCTTCTATTAAAAGGTGGCTCCTTATATATAAGCTACCTAATAATTTAATAGACGACAAATTACTTATCACTAATAATATATTAGTCAGGCTGTGACTATAGAGGAATAAGAGAATTAGAAGAGAGAAGGATCTTTCTAGGAGGCGAAGTAAATGGCGACCACTAAATCACCCGATGTATAATATTTTCATAAATTTAAATTTGTTGTGTCCTATTGCCAAACCGTGTGGACAATACAGTAATCCTGGCTCATGATTTGGTATAAGATAAAGCTACGATTGAATCTCTTACCCATTAATAATAATTTATATATTAGTCATGACATCTGTGACTACCAAGATAAAAAGCGATATATATGGAGCATGATACCCACTCATTACTATATATGATAATTTTCTATATGTAAATACATAATTTATAATTAATACCAGTTCATTATATCAAGAAAATGGATTCAAACAATCCAGTGAATGATGCTGAGTTTCAGAATGTATGGATGAGTACAATATGACCATAATTTCATACACAGAACATCACTCAATACAGTTCACAGTTCATCTAAACGGACATAAAGTTAATTGCGCAAAAAGTAGATTCCTTCGTGTTAAATACTATTTATAAACTAAAATAATTGACTCAGACTACCATGACATGAACTTCTCATTAGATCAGCTCCACAATTCGATCCACAACATTCTTGATAAAAAAGTAACGTAGCGGTACACACAATGTATGTGAAGAGAAACAATAGTATTATTGCGATACTCATATAACATATAATCATCTATACATTATTTGTATACACCATATTACTATCGTAACGACCAATACCACTGTCCTGAAAACCTATTCATCAGTTACGTTCGCGCCATGAAAACTGCCCTAATACCATAGTATAGATAATTTACATTATATCAAATTATCTTATATATATATAATATGAGATATATAATATACATCGTATCAATAATCATTAAATACTACCTCAATAATATCACAAATCCATCTACTATACATATATAATATTATTACTATATACATATCATATAATGGTATATATATTATATAAGTAGAATTTATCATTACGTACCCACTATACTATAAGACACTACATATATTAGGACATGAGGGTGGCTCCTACACAACTGTCGGCCTGCATCGACCAATAAGCAACGAGTTATCATTATAGAAATCATCGATCTTCTACAAGAATTTTCATAAGGTTAAATAAATTCTCTTTCTTTTTTTTTTGGCGAAAATTAGTCACATGAAAGAAATTATTACAATAATTTCAAATAGAATTATTCTTAAATAATTTCTAAAAACTATAAACATTGCTAAGAATCAATCCCGCGCCATGTCAGAGAGATATAATACTATGTTTACTTACTTACAAAATCAATTATAAAATGTGACCACCCAGAATTCCACCGGCGGGCTTCTCCAAAAATAGCTCAGAGAAACACGTTTCAAGTCAGTATTATCACATTAAAAAATCATTCATATGATTTCCAGAATCTCTAAATCTATAACTATTAGTGTTTTTTTTTTCCAATACTAGGAATCTAATAACGCACAAATACGTTTTATTTTTTTTTAACCAAAATATGAAATAAATAAAACATATAGATACCATAATTTAATTAACAATTTCGATAAAAATAATTAATATTTAAAATCATCATAACACATAATTCTTAGCTAATTGCATCAACATATCTTTATCTGTTGAAACACAATAGCTAGGAGTAACAGTTAACAAATCAATTTTAACTAAACAAAACACATGATTATACACTAAAATACTCCACCACACAAGTAAACTATAAGCGATAACTTACCCAATAAAACTTTTGAGTATAAAAACACTAAGAATAGAGATAGAATAATAAATACCATAATACTAAAATAAATACTAATCAAACATACTATCATATATGGCCATAATAATAACTATATTAATAATAACAATAATAATATAATAATAATCAAAAATACATAAATACAATAATAAAATCAAATAATCTGAGAGAGATGAAATAAAAAATTAATAATACATAAAAATATTACTTCAATAATGAATTGACCATATATAAGGAAAAAATAAAACACAAATACATACTAACCTATAACTTCCTTCCAACATAACACCAATAAGTGCACAAAATAGGACATAATAAAAATATGACCTAATAGAACTATACACAAATAATGAAAACTACAACATATCCAAGTCACACTTACACTGCTATCATTATATAGAGAAAATGCAGATTTCTAACTCTAAAGAGAAACTTAGAGAAACTTAGTGGAGAGCATAAACTCACTATTTGTTACCGGTTTCACACAACCACATAATTAAATTATATTACTTTAACAAATATATCAAACACATAAATATCGAACTAATATATTATTATCACGCTATATATTCCTGATTGAAATATTACTTAACTATCAGTACGTACAAATTAGACCTGTATCAAACATACAATATAATACTTATTACACTAATTATAAAATAAAATATATATGTAGTATCCACAACGCATAACACTAACAATAACATAAATCTAGAGAGAGAGAAAGAGAGAGAGGAAGAGAGAGAGTAGACTATTGACAGAGAGGAATTAGTTAGAGTAATATCGTCCACACACTTCTCGCAATCATTTATCACAAGTACACCAGATCCCATCAGTACCATCGCTGATACTTAGATTCAAACATAGGCACACCTCTCGACGAAGGCAACTGTTCATAAAGCACTTTTTATTAAACTCTGTATAGAGGATACATAGAAGGAAGGCCTTCAGAGTAAACATTGGGGCTACAAACACGAAGAGATCACCGAATGGTGGAGCACAAATAAAGCGAAGAGGGGACATTTACTAAAGGGAAATGCTAAAAAACCTAGCCTAACATGAGTATCAAACACAACACGACTACATTTAGTCGCCACTAGATATATATAATAAAAGAATATACTAATATATATATATAATAAAAAAAATCCATAACTCTCTAAACTCCCCACAAACACATCAAAGCTAATACTACATGTAAACCTCCTCTTCAGTCTTTATAATATATAATTAACACAAGTATTTTCTGACGATACTATACAATATTATTGCAATCTATATTATAAAGTCATATAAAACTCATTATACCTCACATAATATATAGACCACAACACAAAATAAACATTAATGGCTATTTATACCTATATATATAAGTAATAAGTTGAATACAAATACTAAAATATAGCTAGAAAATAATATAATATAAAAAATAATTACGTAACAACATAACATATTTTACCTTTAGTACTAAATATACCAACAAAAAGTTGATGACTATGGTGTGAAATCTACACTATCACAAGCTATTCTTAAACACTTAAAAATTGCGTAACATCTTTTAATACAAAATATTGCCATCAGATTTAATATACTAGCATATCCGAGCAGACCGAGTATTGTGTCAATTTTAGCCATTTTACGGTATGGGACTTTCATACACAAATGAAACCTGAAAACTTTCCATTCAGATATTTATAACGCAAATTAACTGCAATGATATTCTAAAAATTTAGTGTTGATACTACACAAAACTAATTTCTACTCCTGATGAATGTATTGATAGGCAACTATTCATTTATATAGACTAGTGTATCGCTAATGTATCGTATATGCTAATAGTTTTATTATGTCCATAGGTAATCTATCTGGAATAATGTATAGTATGTATGGTATCAGGATGATCAAGTATGTATGTTGTTACCATATTATAATGTATGCCAGAAACATTAAAAATATCGGCTATAAGAACCAGACAGCACTTCTCATATTATCTCCCTCTAGACTAAAATGCTTAATATTTTCACAGTACATCTCCAGTTGGTTTTGTATTGTGGCTTCTAAACCTCAACGGTACATGTATTACTACCAGACCTGACTTTCTCACTACGTAAATGTAGGAATGTAGTGGAGGAGATAAAATAAAAACCAGCTAGGAAACTATGCTACATCCACGTTCACGAACTAGAAAGAGAGACAAATTGAATCGATATAAAGGACTATGTATTAGAAGGATTTCGATAGATGAAAAGGCTTAGTTAATAACTGAGTCAAGCTAAAACTAGGACAGTATCCAATACCAGACAGAAATGACGGTAACCTATAGAGAGCAGACTGAGATTATTACAATGTAACTCTGTCACACACAGAAATAAACGCAACTACGCTACAACACCACCCGCACACACAAACAACTCCCTGAGTACATAAAAAGCGGAATACCATGAAATCGAGTAACATGGAACAAAGAAAATAACACTACTGAACCCCAAGCTTTCGAAATTCATTTAATCTATCTGAAGGAAGAGAGAATGGGATTCAAGTTACAGATCTAGGAATTGAGGGAAATAACGGAGATAAACGTATTCTCCTACTTACGAACTAAAATGAAATAATACCGAACTATAAAAGAAGAGGTAGTTAGCCGTAAATTTGAGCTCTACAACCTCAAGGGCGCTGTCTAAACATCCAAACTAAGATTACTAACGTAACTTTACACAACACTGAGGAAAGAGTATAGTGGAGAAGATGGTGTACTAAGACAAAAGTGACAGCTCAGACTGCACTAACACTTCTAGCCCAAACTACCATATCAAGAGAGAGGAATCACAATCGTGCTACATTCACTGTCCTTATCCGTCCGACAAGAAGTACACAATCTTAGTCACATAATTCACATACAGATCATAAACCTCATGAGTAATGCCACAAGTACACGCGACACTCATATTAACGACTCCAGAGAGAAGAGAAGAAGGCGTGTTAGCACTACGGGTCATCACAAGACGAAAATAAGAATTTTGTCTCGTGGAGCGGAGTGTGCGTTGAACCCAGGATTTGTACTGAGAAGATAAATTAGTCGAAGAAAGACCTGCACCTAGCTCATCCCATCGATGATTAAAGAGGTCTCCATTTTTTGACGACGTTAGCTCGAAATGTCCTCCGTGCAAAACTTAGTAGCTCTATTCAACCACGTCTAGAGAAACGTAATAGTTCACTAATAATTGAACACACAAAAATAACACCTCTAAACCAACAGTAACACACCTGACTACAGAAGACGATATCATAAATCGATGGGATGTATCGGAGTGAGTCTACTCTATGCGGTAACTTATCACCTAGCATGTGGTCGTCTCATAATGATATGCCGCACTCGACGCACGAGCATCATATCGAGCAGAGCTCAACGTAGTCGTACTATAAATTACTTAGGTGCGGGTTGTGACTGCACAAGTGGATAGTCTGACTATGAGGAGTTCCAGCGGCATGAGTGAGGTGGTTCGATAATTTATCTACGTACCTACATGAGAGCGAGGTTTCTAATCTATATGTATTTGAGTCTGTGAGGTTGAGGTCTTGGGTGAGCTGCCGAGCTGAGTGAGTTTAGTATATCGTATACATCTGGGTCTTTATGTGATCGTGTTTGCCTAAGCGGCGTAGCTCCTACGGTGTGAGTCGACTGTATTTGTGAGATTATGTTGATTTTATGTCAGTATACACCGGTGTGAGGGTCTATAGCGTGTGAGTGCTGTCTATTGGCATCGTTCAAGTGAGCTCTGAGACTCTGAAGCGTGTGGACTTTGCTCTTATGTGTGCATGTGTCTTTTTGTATCACAGTTCGTCTAGAGTGTCACGTGTCCATGGCCGCGATCCGATGAACTCTGTTTTTCCGTACAGGTTGGTCGCGCCGCCGCGTGGCGGCATCGGCGCGGTCGGCTGCGCGCCGCAGGCGAGCATCGATATGTGGTGCGCACCACCATGAGAATTATTTATATATATATTATTATTATATTTTATATATTTTATATTACTTTATATTCTTCGCTACTATTCGTGTGTGTCAGCGAGTTATATACTCGGAGAGAGTGATGGTATATACCTCAGTGTGAGTGCACTCGGTAGTGAGTGACGGGATGTTCATATGCTGTTTGGTGCTTCTATGACTGTACTATGATTACTGTATATATTACATATTATATATAACGTGCGGCTACTTATTGCTCTTGAGCACGATAGATTGAGAGTATGCGTGCATAGAGGAGAAAATACACACTGCGAAGACTCGGTGGCTAAACGACAGCGACCTCGGCTGCACTCATATCCTATGAAGTTATTCAACTAGGATTCTGCACTGATAATGTTGAGTACACGAGCGAGAAGTATCAACACATCCTTCATCCTCACTCGATGTTATACACAGCACTGGATCGAGTATTACACTACTAGTTAGATACTATATAGTGTGTAGAGAGTGTAGCATCTGAGAGCTCAGCGATCTTATATGAGATCACATACTTGTCGAGATAAAGTATCATCACGCAGCGTTGTCATTGTGGAGAGTGGTGTGTGCGTGTGTGTGCTCTTTGCTCGTGCATGCTTGCATTCTGGTTTCTAGACTGTGTGTGCACGATGAGTCGAGGAGATACTCATGTACGTCAGATCACATTAGAGAGCACGTTATATATATCGTATGAATTATCCTCGTGTGTATATCTATACGTAGAGA
>JABUQX010024086.1:50000-52522 GCA_015478945.1 Trachelipus rathkii
TAAATTTTTTTACAATTCCAACAGTTTCAAAATTCTGGAAAAGCACTTAGGTCATTAATTACTACTTAATTTAAACGATGGGAACAATGAAAAAATTTGGCTTTAGAGTAATAATCTCTTATTAACTTTTGAACTCCGTTTTATTTTCTTTGCCATCCTTGGTAGAGCACGCCATGGCCATAACATCAAATCCCACAAAGATTACTCATATTAATTGTGAGTGGAATCTCGATGTAATAGACAATATAGCCTCTTCTATATCTTCAGCATTTCAGTTTTTCAAGAGCGAGTAAAGCCTAGAAATTCTTCAAGCACATTGAGATTCTTATGAACGAAACGAACACCAATTGATTTCTGTTCTGCCCCGGATATGGATGTCTGCTGTCTCGTCTGATAAAAGGGAGAAATATTCACAATTACATATCAACTTCCACAAATTAAACATGCTCATTGTTGAATCTATGATGTTGATTGTTCATTTTTGGCCTTTATCTGCCCTTTGCTCCGCTTTGATTTCAAATGGTTCCACAAGAAACACTCCAATTTCTACTCTGAATTTTTAAGGCAAAAATTTTTTTTTTTCGGGAAACATTGTCGTTATCTGCAGTGCTACTTCGAATAGCGATATCATTCGTTGCCAAAAAAAATATTAGATTCCAAATTATAGGTAAAAATTCTTGAATATTTTTTCTCGCAATAAAAACAACGCCGTTGAGCTCAAGCTACATGCACGTTGTTCAGTTACCACCTAATATAAATATATATATATATATATATATATATATACTATTATATATTATAATCCGAGACGCGCCCATGCGGTGTAAGTGAGGACTAATTAGTCACTGACCAATCATTCTATGGATATATATATATAATATATATAATAATATATATATATATAATAATATAATACCTCATCCGCCGATGGTCTGCCATAGTCTTATTATCTACGTCGATTCGGTATTTGATCATAAATATATATGTATGTAAAAATTTATTTATCCAAACATGCGGGATTCGATCCTGACCCTAAGATATTATATATAATATATATATATATATAGACAAATGTTTATTCATTATCATTCAAAATGTAATTTTCTGAAATTGACTATAATTTTTATTATTTAGCATTTTTTTTGAATCATATTTTAATTTAAATTATGGTTTTTATCTACCTTTAATTTTGTCATAGACCTAGGTTATTAAAACGCATTTGTATTTATCGTTTTCCCGTTTTTTTTTTCATATATTCTTTAAAAAAGTTTCGTGAATACTGGAATATTTATTTCTGGTCTTTTTTTTAAATTTTATTATTATTCGGGAGAG
This sequence comes from Trachelipus rathkii, assembly GCA_015478945.1. Classification (NCBI taxonomy): domain Eukaryota; kingdom Metazoa; phylum Arthropoda; class Malacostraca; order Isopoda; family Trachelipodidae; genus Trachelipus; species Trachelipus rathkii. The sequence goes on from JABUQX010024086.1 coordinate 51,333, forward strand.
GAATTGTTGTAGTTTCCGATTTTAAAGCTCCTTTTCTTTTTTATTGCATTTTATCAGGCTTTTAATATATACCAAGTAATGTAAAAATCTTGTGTTTTGTAGCATTTTGCACCATATTTTCTATATTAATAATATTGAAACAAATAGCGCTTGTTTTATTGAAAATTTAGTGATGCAAAATCTGCAGGATAGTACATAACAAAGGTATATTATAGGTGATTAATTTTAGCTTAGGGTTGAGGGATGTTTAAAATATAATTGAAGCGTTTTGAATAAAATATTTCGAATAGAGCTGATACAAGAGTTTTTACTATACCTAAGAGAAGAGAGATGGTAGAGAGCGCAGATAGAGAGCGACGAGAGAGAGAAGAAGACATTGAGAGAGAGAGAGGTTAGAAGGAGAGAGAGGGAGAGAGATGAAAGTAGAGAAGAAAGCGACGCGAGAGAGAGAGAGAGAGAGAGAGACGAGAGATAGAGAGAGGAGAGAGAGAGAGCAGAGAGAGAGAGAGAGAGACGAGGAGAGAGGATGAGAGAAGAAGAGAGAGAGAGAGGGAGAGAGAGAGAGATGAGAGAGCAGAGATGCAGAGGAGAGAGAGCTTCAAGTACTATAACTACCCATGAAGCGGAGGAGCAAGCAGAAGAAGAAGAGATAAACTACAAGTCCTTTACTCACAAAGATCTATATTTATATATATGAATATATAAGTAATATAGTATATATATAATATATAAATATATATACTATATTATTATATATATTATATTATATATATATATTAAATATATATATATATATATATATATATATATATATAATACTATGAAATAAATACTGTCTCTATATATATATTATAATATATAATCCTAAAATCACAAATCATATTAGGTCAAATTCATAATACTTTAATATAAATAACTTTAATAATGAATTATCCTTTCGAAACAAATTTTTTTGTCAAATCCACTCTCAATGCAGGCCGTCTTTTGCCTTTCTCCATTGCTATAAGCACGCACAGACGTAGACCTTTCACATCCTCCCTGAATATATTATTTTAATCAGGCAGTTTCACTTATAATAGGTCCGCCGAACTCCTTGGTCAGAGGGTCTCTTAGATTTATGGTACATATGTGATAAATAATTAAAGAAATAATCTATTTTATTATATCATGGGTAACTTTGCCCTAATTTT
>JABUQX010024087.1:0-2500 GCA_015478945.1 Trachelipus rathkii
ACTTGGTAGAAAGGAAGTGCTCCGGACCTGGATGGATCTTTCTGACAAAAAGAATTTAATAAAGGAGGGAGTTGTACTCAAAAACCGAGCGAGTGGAGTTTAAAGAGAACCCCAATTCTCCACGTTGTGTCATAACTTTTCAAGGTCCAAAAAGACACCAAGAACCATCCCACCAGTGAGAAGGGTTCCTCGGATGCCATAATCCAGTTTTTAACAAAGGGTTATCTGCGGTCGAACGATTTTTGGGGAAACCAAACTGGAAGTTTAAAAAGCTTGGCGACTCTCCAGTACAGGGAAAGACTGTCTGAAACCATTTTCTCCACTAATTTGCAATTATGACAGGTCAGCGAAATTGGTTTTTGGTTGTCCGTCAATCATTTCCAGGTTTGGGAATAGGGATTTCAAAAGCTGTTAAGTTAAGTTAGATTTTTTAAAAAAATTGATTCGATCCTAATTCTGCCTATACATTATCCAGCAAGAGGATGGCTAAAGGCAGAGAGGTGCAATATGACGAGATTATTGTTGCAAAATTAAGTCTGGGCGAAGCCACCGTCTTTGCTGTTCTTCCAGTGCAGTTTGATACTCGCAATGTAAAAAAACGAATTATAAGTATGATCTTCCTTTCCCTGGTTGAAAAGTCTGGCGGGTGCAGTGTTATTCTCATTTTTGAAAAGGCTTCAAGACAGCGGAAAGAGTTCGAGTGGCTAGCAAAACTATAACATAATGCATCTGCAACAGCTGCAGGAGCAGGTACAAGTGCAGAGCTTCTGTTGTTAGTTGAGCATAACTTGTTGAAAGAAGGTTAAAGGCATCATCAAGACGGAAACAGCTAATTGAAGGGGAAGTGTGATTAGCTGTGACCTGATGAAAAGAAACCCACTCCGCTCGATCATAACGCCAGCTGGAATGATTTAACATTGGGCCCGGATATTAAGTTCATTTAAGGCTATTGGTAATGGTCACACCGTATAAATAAACACACCGCACAGAGAACAATTTTTTTTCCTCTCCTTTGCCATGAAATATATGTGATTCTGTATAACAAAAGGTGCTTGATTATATTTATTGAAAACCAAAAAACTCCATCACGTTACCTGGTTTTTTTTTTTTTTTTTGTTTTTAGACACAACTCTCAAAATTTACACATAGCTTGGTTACATTTGAATTGTAACAGTGGTCTTGATATTATTAGCAAGCACCACACCTTAAAATGAGTTTTTTGGTCCTTTCCTCTTGTAGGCATCTGTTGTTGTGTCCCTGATAAGAGACCAGCAAATTCAGCAAGCATACTTTCATTTCATCGCCCACTGAAACGCCTTTCCAAACATAGAATGTCCTGGGTGAAACCTTTCCCCATGCTCATCACTAATTGCGCTGAGGTTGGGGGAACGAAGTCCAGATGTGAGTCCATATAAAGTGTAGTTTTAAAGACATATTGCACCTATATCACGAAAGCAATCCACCATGCGACGTACAAGACCATTCATAGTTTTCAGCTTTCTCATTTTCAAGGAAACCTGAGCATACTGATTTGAATACTAGCCAGGCCGCTTTTTTTCCTTCTGACAGTTTCCTTCCGAACTCTCCATCTCGGAAGACTGCTTTAATTTGGGGGCAATAAAAAACCACTTCTTTTATCTTTGCCTCACTCAAATTTGTGAATTTGCTCTTGAGATGCAAGAATGCCACACCTTCTTTGTCAAGAAGCTTTTAGAAATTATTTTCATCAACCAAGTTTAATGCTGCAAAGGTGAAGAAAGATAAAAACTGTGGATTTACAAGTGGTTCATGAGACATGTTTTGGTCCCAGGATTGAAATCAGTCTTTGAGGCCACCTTTCCGAATGTAGTTGATTTTCTGTCGCGGCTGATCCCATTCGCAGCAGCAGAATTTTGTGTAATCCTTGTTTGCATGTCTGTTAATAGTAAAATGACCTTCAGGTCCCACACAAATGTGACCTTTAAATGTTGTGCACTCAACTAGGTTAAGTATAGAACTCATAACTTCGTACGTTTCCTTTTTATTTGTAGAATATGCTTACAGGAACAGACGAAAAAACATTACTTATATGGAGTAGCACTGCCTTGAGACTACGTTTAGAGGAATCAATAAACAGGCGCAACTCTGCTGATTTATGCTCACGTCCCAATGCCTGTCCCATAGGCTATTCACATCACAGCAATATACAATGCCATCTTTCTGCGCAAAATAGTTGCAAAACTGTCTCTGTCTGCCTCTAAATGAACTAATATGTTTCCACCTTTCTCTAATAGATTCCAGCTCTGAAGCCTAGAAGCCAGCAAGTTCTGAGTATGTTTGTGAGAGCTTTAGATCTCGTACAAGATCGTTAAACTGGTCCTGTGTGATTTCATAATGTGAACATATGTCATAGATGTTGATGGTTCAAAGTCAGGATCTGACACCTTGTGTCATGATCGGAGGGGTCATCCTCTGAGTCAAACAATAAATTCATTGGCGAGGTGTAGGTACCAGGAAGATC
>JABUQX010024087.1:12500-20000 GCA_015478945.1 Trachelipus rathkii
AATTTAATTTTTTAAATCTTATGTTAAAATAATTCATTCTATTGTAAGTGTAATGCAATTATACACGTAATATATAACATTGCTTCATTTATGTATTGTAAAGTAATGGCCAACATTGCCATTGCAATATCTCTTTCATTTGTCTATATATACGTTGTATGATTGTAGCGGCTCGTCGAAAATTTTGTAAATATGGTTGTAATTCATGAGTAAATGACAGCCAATGAAAACTTGTTTTTCGAGACTTACTTTTGAGAAGCTAAGTTTTGATTGGTTGTCATTCACAAAACTGTGATAATAATAATAATACTATTATTATTATTATTATTATTATTATTATTATTATTATTATTATTATTATTATTATTATTTATATTTAAATTATTATTATTATTATTATTATTTTTTTTTTATATATATATATATATATATATATATATATATATATATATATATATATATATATATATATATATATATATATATATATATATATATATATATATATATATATATATAAAATGTATATAAATAATATTTAATGATTTTATATAATGTGAAGCTCACAATGTATAAATGCATTTGGCTTTTATGTTTCGATTTTAGAAGAAAATTGTGATTTCTTGTGGACGAAGTTCAATTGTACAGAAATACCAATTTTCGGTCTTGCTAAATGTTTAATATACATTTGTTTTTCTAAAATAATTAATAAGTGGATACATCATTTTATTAATTATTTTAGGAATTGTGATTGGATGGTTAAGCGTAAACTGATTGACGAAGATTTGTATAAATAGTAAAATTATGAATATTTGATATCTTTTTGCTTTCATTCGTTGTTAATCAAAGTGCTTACAGTTGGTATGCGCTTGTCGCCTTGTCTGATCAATTTTATTATTTTTTAATGTGCATATTCTTGTATAGTGGAGTGTCTTATTTTATATTTTTGTAAAGTAATTGTAGTAATGTTTCTAAATGTAAAATGGTGTTTTAATTTTCAATGTGGAAATATCGTGGCTTATTTTCTTGTAAAGCTAATGGTGTGTTAATCTGTGTTTTAAATATAATTGTGTTTATTTGTAATTTCGCATTGCTATTTTAAAAGCATCGTCTGTGAATGCGAATTGCAAATGCATTGTGTCTGCGGTGTTGCTATATATCACTAGCAGGTAAGGGTATTTATCATTGAAGTGTATTTATTTTAATATGGTAAAGATTCTTTTGTGTTAACAAATATAAAGTGTTTAACGATTAAAATTTTATTGTTTTATATACGAAAAATTGCCAAAGTCACATTTTATTTATTTGAAATTAAGATTTGTTATATTACTAGTTGGCAACTCCTTGCTTTAAGACATCAGCTGTTATTTGATCAGCTGGTTTTGCATTCATTTGTTCACACTGACAAATCGATGTTTTAAGTAATTTCTAAAAAACATTTAATTTACAAGTAAATATTTTATATCTTTTGCAAAGTCAATCTGTCTATACATTTTTGTTAATTTATTTTGCTTATTTATATATATCGTTGAACATCAATATATATATATATATATATATATATATATATATATATATATATATATATATATATATATATATATATATATATATATATATATATATATATATATATATATATATATATATATATATATATATATATTATATATATATATATATTTATGGGCGAAGATTTATATAAATATATTGGTAAAGCATTTAGTGTTGATATTTGATTTATTTTTTTTGAGCATAATATTTAATATTTATATATATATATATATTATATATTGGTATATATTATATATATATATATATATATTTCATATATATATATTATTATATATATACATATATTAGCTATATATTACTTGGTAAGTTAGTATTTTGGTTCTTATATTTGTAGTGGTGCATGTATGCACAATACCTACGAACTGGATACATGCGTACATGGAAATATAAACCTGTAGATAGTTTTTTGAAGTATATATATATATATATATATATATATATATATATATATATATATATATATATATATATATATATATATATATATATATATATATATAAATATAACTGATATATAGTACTGAAGATTCTATATGTGCAGTGCGCATGTATGCGAATACCCACGGACATTCGGATACATGTTCATGGACTTATAAAATCTAGTTTGTAAGACCAGTACATTTTTATTTATTTTTTTTTATTAAAATTATTTCTAAAATTATCCCAGTGGTTTTCTTGAGTATTTCCAAACGTGTTTTACTTTTCATTTATTCAATAATTCAATTAGCTATTGCTTTAAGTCTTAAGGACGTGGTTTTCGTGATTGAAAGATTGATCACAAAAAGGGTTCATTCTCTGATAAGAAAAGTATTGACTGAACTGTTTTCACATAAGACAAAGAACTCGGTCAAACCGTTGTTCCACTTGAAGGGTCTCTAAAAGGATAAGTTGGTGAGTTGTAAGTATTGAGTTGCACTGCAATATTGCACAGGCCGATAGCTCACTTAACAGGAGGCCTGGATACTGTTACAATACAGGTTTGAGAATCTAATAAGGTGTTAGTTGATTGGATTGTCACGGGGGCCTGGCCAAAGGATTTGTTCATCAGTTCGAAGAGTAAGTTATGACAAATAATTTAATATCTTTTTAACCAATCACCCTACATTAATAAATTTGGGTATACCTGTCTGGGATCTTATATTATAACCTTTCAGTCATTACTTCTTATCAGTGAAGTGCTTGTAGTAAAGTTACTTTTGCTATTTTATTGAATATTTAAGCTCAAGTTAGTACAGTCGTTTGTTAAAACCTGTGCCAGAACTCATGTTCAAGTGTTGTAACTTATATCTCAGTTGTTGATACATGATATAAGTTGATATTGTATTGTTTTTTTTTAACTGTCAATATAGTCGGTTAGACTATTTGCTTTGTTGAAGTTAAAAGTATTTGATTTTCTTTGCGTATTGGTGGTGATAACAAACTGTTATTGCACCAATATTTATCGTTTGGAAATAGTGAAACACTGGAATAATTTTGGTAATTTATATATTATGCTCTTATAAATATATATATATATAAAAATATATATATATATATTTATTAAAGTAGCAGTTAGTTATATATTTTTTTATATATATATTATTTTTATATTATAATATATATATATATATATATATATATATATATATATATATATATATATATATATATATATATATATATATTTATTAATATTGTTTAGATAGGCGTTAAAGTTTGCAAAATTAAGCGGAGCGAAATAGTGGTTTCCCAGAATTCACAATTCTCCTCTGTTTGAGTTCTATAGGTAAAACACTAGTTCCCCGTAAGATTTTGTCAAATTTTATTGCAGATTGTGTAAACTAGTATATATATATATATATATATATATATATATATATATAAAGAGAGTATATATATAGTTATAGTTAGTTAAATATATATATATATATATATATATATATATATATATATATATATATATATATATATATATATATATATATATATATATATATATTTATATTTGATTTTTATATATTTATATATATATATATATATATATATATATATATATATATATATATATACATTAGTAATTTTGCGGTTAGAAATTTGTTTTCATAGAGCTATCAGTGAAAGCTAAATTTCGAAAATTTCGGTAGAAAACGGGATTGTGATTCGTGCGTTGAAAGTGACTCTGTTAGTGAACGATATATTTTGTAATTTGTTTTGTATATAACAAATATAACTATGGCTACATCTAACGCTGAGTTTATGGAGTGGTGCAAATCCGCTGGTCTTTCGGGTAAGGAAATCACTGCCGCACTAAAAGACAGAGCAGCTGCTGATTTGGAGAGAGAAAAGTTAGCTTTAGAAGATAAAAAGTTAGCTGCGGCTTTGGAGGAAAAGAAGGTGGCTGCTGCTTTAGAGGAGAAGAAAGCTAAGCTTGAGGCTGAAGCGGGAGTAGAGAAAGCTAAGATCGAAGCTGAAGCTCAAAGAGTTAAGTTGGAGGCAGAAAAGGATGCAAGAGAGGCGGAAGAAAGAATGCTTCAGATGAAGCTTGATGCTGAAGAAAAACAGCGGCAACATGACGCAGTGATAGCATCACAGAATGCTCAGAGCAGCCATAATGCTTCCCATGCTAATAAGTATCCGAAGTTGAAGCTTCCTTTCTTCGACGAAAAGAAAACCGATATTGAAGAATATCTGCTAATGTTTGAGAAGCAAGCAGAGGCGAACGATATCCCTATGGAAAAGCGAGCGACAATTTTAGGAGGTTTCCTAACAAGCAAAGCTGTCAGTGTATATAATAAGATGACTGTTGAAGAATTAAAGAGCTACGAAGGTTTGAAAAGTGCTTTATTGGAGAGATATGGGCTCACGGAAAGTGGGTACTGTACAAAGTATAAAACTATAACTCCTACGGAAGATGATAATCCTAGAGTTTATTTACAGAGAATTATTGAAGCTCTTAAAAAGTGGTTAACAGCAGCGAATGTAACACTGACACCTGATGATATTATCGAATTTTTCTCGGTGGATAAGTATTTGAATACGGTTCCAAAAGAACTCGCAACCTATTTAAGGAGTCGAAAAAGAAAGCACCAGAAGAAATAATAACTTGTTCTGAAGGATACATGGAAGCACATCGTTTGAGGTTCACAGCTAATAGTCACACGCGAAATCACAATCACGTTGAGAAAAGCACACATAATAATAATAATTTTAGATCAAAAGGCAATGGTTACTCTACGAATGGTAATCAGAAAAGTAGCAACCAACATGCATCGAGAGCAACTAACAATGAAAGCAGGATCGGAGGTGGGAGTGGCGACAGACAGAACTATCGTCGCAGTAGCAGTGAGCCGAGAGAAGTGCCCACGTGCTTTAAGTGTCAGAGGAGAGGGCATCTCTCAAGGGATTGTCGAGCCCCTCCTTATTTCAACAATAGTACTAGGGGACAAAATAATTCAGGAAGACAAAAAGAAGAAACAAAGAGCACGGGAGCGTCCGGAGTCTCTGATAACGGCAACGAAGCCCTGAACTACTCAGGTGAAGAGCCGAAGCTCCTGAATGATATAATGAAGGTGAAAAATGACGAAACGTCACACCTACCTGTAACGTATGGGACGGTGAATGGCTTTAAAGTCAAAACCCTCCGAGATACTGGATGTAACGTAGTGGTTGTGCGGGAAAAGTTTGTGCCGAAAAGGTGTTATGTTGGAAACAACATGAAAATACGTTTGTTGGACGGTACGGTGATCGAAGCTCCGCTTGCAAATATCGATGTGGATACCCCTTATTACGTAGGGAGAACAACCGCGGCAGTGTTGCCGGAGGTTGTATATGATTTGGTAATCGGGAATGTCAAAGGAGCATTGCCCTTAAGTCAGCCTAATCTCGCTTGGGAGTCGACCGTGTGTCGAGGGCCTCGTAAAGTAGAGGTCGGGCATAACATTAGAAGTATGCTGGTCCCCATCGCTGAGAACGCTGAAGAAGGTTCACAAGAAGAACCTAACCAAACCAATCATAAATTTGGAATGGCAAGTTTGGAGATGAGTGAGTCTTACAGAGGGAAACCGTCAGTGCCACAATCGTTTGACATCAGTAATAAAGATGTCACGCCAACCATGGAACCATCACTAAATGTGATGACTGGGTGCAAATGTTCACCTGAAAATGAGAACGTTACAGGAAAAGATGAAGTTGATGTCCCTAAAGGTCTATTAATAGATGTTGAAGAAGACACGAGAATGATAGATGTTCAAGAAACATCGATGGTAGAGAGCACGAAGTGGTCTGGTGAAACAGATCGTGCGGATGAAGATGATGAGATGGTGAGAGGTGACATAGATAGTCACACGCAGAGTTCTGGAGAAAAGGGTGTTGTAGCTGTGGGTGAAGGGGATATAACCCATGGTGATGAAGTTCAAGAACTGATTAACGATCGGGAAACTTTTAAGAGTAAACAGAAAGATGACGTCACTCTACAGAGGGTATGGAGGTCAGTGGAAAAAGGAGAAAACAAGTATGCAGTAAAGAACGGTGTGTTATTTAAAAGGGTGTTAGAGAACCAACAGGAGAGGTTTACTTTGGTCGTACCGAAGGAGTACAGAAGTAGAGTCATGAAGATGGCACACGATGAAGTCTTCGGTGGTCATCAGGGGGTAAAGAAGACTATGGGTAAAATTACCCAACAGTTCTTCTGGCCGAACATATATTCAGACGTAACTAAGCACTGTTACTCGTGCGACATATGCCAGAGAACGTGCCCGAAAGGTTCAGTGAAGAGGATACCTCTATGCCCAATGCCCATCATTGAAGAGCCATTTCAAAGGGTGGTCATCGACCTGATTGGACCAATCTCACCACCATCTTCAGAAGGACACCAGTATGTCCTGACGCTTGTGGATGCCGCTACGCGCTATCCTGAAGCTGTGCCGCTAAAGAGCATTACTGCCCAGAAGGTGACGGAAAGTTTGGTGTCAATTTTCACGAGGTTGGGTGTACCAAAAGAAATCCTCAGTGACAATGGTAGACAATTTACATCTGATTTAATGAGAGATGTAACAAAGATGTTGAACATCAAGCAGAAATTTTCCAGCATTTACCACCCAATGAGTCAAGGCGTACTGAAAAGTTTAACGGTACCCTAAAGAGAATGCTCAAGAGAATGTGCAGTGAACAAGTGAGGAAGTGGCATAAGTTCATAGAGCCACTATTATTTGCATACAGGGAGGCTCCACAGGATTCCACAGGGTTCTCCCCATTCGAACTCCTGTATGGTAGGACTGTGCGAGGTCCTATGCAAATTTTACATGAAATTTGGGCGGGGGATATTAATCCTGAAGAGGCAAGGTCAACATATAGATATGTTTTCGACTTGCAGGAAAGACTAAATGAAACTCTAAAGTTGGCTAGAGAGAATTTAGCGAAGGCCCAAATTTCCCAGAAAAGATACTATGACAAGAGTGCAAAGGCCAGAAAATTGGAAGTAGGAGATCTAGCTCTTGTTCTCTTACCGACCTCGAGCAACAAGATGTTGATGAGATGGGGCGGGCCACATACAGTGGTGGAGTCATATGGTAAGGACAATTACAAGATCAAAGTGGGTGATGTGATTAAGACCTATCATATCAATCTGCTGAAGAAGTACATTGTGAGAGAGGAAAGTGAAGAAGAGGAAGAAGAGGTGGGTCAACATCCGGCGAATATAGGTGCTTCAGCAGTGATCCTCGACACTGAGAATGAAGAAAACATTACTCTAGTGGAAATGGACCCCACAATGGTGCGAAAGGAGAATTTGTCTGACACTAAGATCAGCGCAGACATAACCGATGATATGAGGAAAGAATTAATGGAGATCTTGAAGAAGCATGAAGGGATTTTTACTGATGTGCCTGGCACCGCTAAAAACCACTATCATGCTATAGACCTTATCGACGACACCCCCATCAGGCTGAA
>JABUQX010024087.1:25000-30000 GCA_015478945.1 Trachelipus rathkii
TATGTGTGACGTAGATAACATATTTACCGGTTCAATATTTTAGTTATTGTCGAAGTGTCTTTTTAGTTATGGTCAAAGTGTCTTTACGCGTTGTTGGTGTTTTGAATTCTAGGTGAAATAATAATAATAATAATAATAATAATAATAATAATAATAATAATAATAATAATAATAATAATAATAATAATAATAATAATAATAATAATAATAATAATAATAATAATAATAAGAATAATGCGTTTGTGTATGTGCTAATAAAAATAATATTTTGTTTGGTTATGTATAGTAATGATTGAGATTGCTATGTTAACAGCTGATGGTAAGTTGAAACTTTTTTATGTTATTAATAGTCAAAGTATCCGTAAGCGTTTATTGGTGGTCTGAAATCAAGACGTAATGATAATAATAATAATAATAATAATAATAATAATAATAATAATAATAATAATAATAATAATAATAATAATAATAATAATAATAATAATATGAAAATTTACAAAGCAATACATAAAAATAATAATAATAATAATAATAATAATAATAATATGAAAATTTACAAAGCATAGCAGTAAATTTCAAGTAAAACTTGATTAAAACTACGATGAAACACATCTCTAAAATAAAAATAAAATATTTACACACATACCGTTGACTCTTTGAATACCTATGCCTCTTGATCGACATACGACATCGAACTAACACGCACTGTACAGTCCTTATCACATTATAAACATCCTTATATGCCTATTGTCGCAACAAATGTAACTGCATAGTGTCGTTTGAAAGTGCAATTCAGGACTAAAAAGTAAGTCATAATATATATTTAATAAGTTACAAGTAATTTTATTTTTCATTTATTTATTTACTTATTATTATTATTATTATTATTATTATTATTATTATTATTATTATTATTATTATTATTATTATTATTATTATTATTATTATTATTATTATTATTATTCAGGCACTTTAAAAGCTGATACTGTTGTTCTTATGGCTATTAGAATTTAGGGCCTCACTCTTAAGACTAGTAGGGAAATATCGCGTATAAAAGTTTAAAGTGGTAGAAGGTGCAACTCTGCATTTAAAAGTGTTTTTTCATCAGTTTCACAGCTATCATGAATCGAATTAACATATATATATATATATATATATATATATATTATATATATATGTCTATAAAGATATATATATATGTGTATAAGGAGAAAGAATATATATATATATATATATATATATATATATATATATATATATATATATATATATATATATATATATATATATATATATATATAAGATATTGTGGAATGGGAAATCGATATCCATTTAACTAATGTTTCCATCGTATGTAAAAGATAATCTTACAGCTCTGAATATTTTATATAGTGTGATTACGTAGAACATTTTGATGGTGTACGTATTTTTATGAAGCATGGGTCAAACAAAAATTTAAGTCCTGTAATATCTAAACCGATGGGAGTACAGTCATCTCTGGAGGTGAAGAGAGCGATTCTAAGCGACTTACTTTAATCCTTTTTTAAACATCCATATATGAATACTTTGGATGTTAGAATACGGAAAAGGGGGTAAATATACCAGAATATTTAAACCTACACCTTATAGATTCTATACTAAGGGTGTGACTCAGATAAGGTAAGTTAGTTTTGCAAAATGAAGTACTAACACCTTCGCTTTATATTAGTTCTCGAAGAAACGTCTCTGAATCAATAGATTAATAAAGTTGTTTTAAACAAATTGTTTATTATTTCAGTTTTACAATAGATATAAAATAATGCCAAAACTGGTATATCAACAACCAAAAACGGGAACAGGGTTGGTTAAAAAAGGAAATAGTTTAATAAAATGCAAATCGAGTATCTGGAAATTTATTATATAAACGTCATAAAATATGAATCGAAATTAAAGATAAAATAAATATAAATTCGTAAATTATTCAAATATATATATATATATATATATATATAGTATATATAAAGAGAGAGAAAGTATATATATATATATATATATATATATATATTATATATATATATATATATATATATTTCATATTTATTATTATATAAGAAAATAATATAAAACTAGTGTTTATAATATATGCAATGCCTAACCGTATCTATGCATCAGCTGCTACTGTATTAGCGCTATATGCGTTGCTTCCAAATTTACCAGAGTTTTAATTTAAGACAGTAAACCCATATAACGAATATTTTAGAATGCTAACAACACTCCTTGTTCATATATATATATATATACATATATATATATATATATATATATATATATATATCTATCTATATATATATATATATATATATATATATATATATATATATATATATATATATATATATATATATATATAAGGAGAGAAAATAATAGAGAAATTAGTAAGCTGAAAAATATATGCAATGCCTAACCGTATCTATGCAGTGTTGCCATATTGACGTTATCTGCATTGCTTCCAAATTTCGCTAGATTTGATAATTATTTTCTCGATAAAATTGTAATAAGCAATATGAAAACAGTTATATATAACGTAATAGACTTTGAACTAAGTTGCATCATGTGCCATAATCTTACTTGGTTTATATATATATATATATATTAATATATATATATATATATATATATATATATATATATATATATATATATTATATATATACATATATATGATTATTGTTATTATTATTATTATTATTATTATTATTATTATTATTATATTATTACATATATTTATTATTATTATTATATTATTATTATTATTATTATTATTATTATTATATTATACATATTATTATTACATATTATTGAATATGAATAGTTAAGAAAGAAGTTATGCTATTATTATACATATATTATTGCTATTATATACATATTGCTATAGATCTTTTTTATATATATATATATATATATATATATATATATATATATATATATATTGTTTGCTTTTTTCTGATTGGCTAAAATAATCTCTTTAAAATTGTAACTGTTTACACAGACTGATCTTCAATAAGACATTACTCCTCGTATTGTTACAAAGGCGTTTCTCCCCAAACCTAAGCTTATATCTGACATTATCGCTCACAATATTACTTATCCTAAGAATGACGTAACAATAATAAGAGGCTTAAAAGCAATGATGATAGCTATATTACTTGCGTTCCTAATCCTAATGCCAGTAATATGGCGTTGTTCATTCCTGTAGAATATTTCAATCACGTTCTTGATTCATTGGAAACTTGGTAAAAGGAAAGGTATGTGTCATCAGATGTAATGAATCAGTGGGAAATATCTATCAGAGGTGGCGAAGGAGATACTAATAGATTAACTCTGGAATTCATGTTACAAAGCAACATTAAAGCTGTAGATATAGGTCATTGTTGGATGCCATCTCTTCATAGAATATTCAGACCTATACGTATGGGTTTCACCATTCGGCACCGCAAAAATATTACAGCCTTAAATAAAATGAGAGAGGAGTCAATAGTACATCTTGCTGAAATTAATAAATTTGATGTTAATAAATATAAGCAATGGCTTACTGTATTGGACTTACGAAGAAGTCTGCGGTCAACCTTATGAAAACGATCTTCGCATGTTTTAACTGCTATCAACATTGAGAAATTTACTGAGCCGTGAAAATAACAAATGACACCAAGTGTGGTAGCTTACAGTGAAGAATTGATAAATATAGTAGGTCACATTTATACTTACATTACGTCGGAAGGACTCGAAAGTTTGGAAACTTATATCAATTGTAATCAGATTATTGCAAATCTTACCACTAATGTGTAATATTATCAGCATATATATATATATATATATATATATATATATATACATATATATATATATTATATGTTATATATATATTATATTACATATATATATATATTATTATATATGTTCTTATATATATATATATATATTATATCGAATGTCATGATATTATTTTAAATCCTAAGAAGTATGTGTAATTTTTCAGTATATATATATATATATATATATATATATATATATATATATATATATATATATATATATATATATATATATATATTTTTATAAGATAGAAGATATATATATATATATATATATTATTATATATATATATATATATATATATATATATATATATATATACAAATGTGGGCATTAACGCGTTAAAGCGTTAATCCGTTAATTAACTCGTTAAATTTTTCGTTAACTTTTAACGCTTTCGTTAATTTCGAAAAGAAGTAACGGACTATTAACGAGTTACATTTGTGAATTAACGTTAACGAGTTAAAATTTTCCACTACATCCGTTAACCGTTACCTTAATTTACGAGTTTATAAAATATTTTCTTAACAGATTTTAAATTGTATTAGATTCGATTTCGATAACATATATACTTTTTTTTCCAAAATTTCCTAAACGCTCCTCTCAATGGCTCAAAATGTGTTTATTCTTAAACGGTTATTATCTCGCTTAGTAATGTTTAACATGTTTTTTTTATGCTGTATTCTCATTTCTTATTGGTTCGCTGAAGAAAAAAAAGATAGTGACTGCTGCCCGTTCAATGAGTCATTAACTTCTTTCATTACTGAACTTGCTTCTTTTGTGACTAGTGAAAATATAAGAAGTAGGCCCTAATAAGCGTTGTAATTTATAAAATATATATATATTTGTATTAGTTCTGTTTTCACGTTATTGGGTCTTCACCCCCTAAAAATGAAGATGAACATATTCGGGTTTTTTTCGATTTTGACTAATAAATAAAGTTTTTTCGACGTTAAAACGTAGTCAGTTTTCGAGCGTTTTCTGTGTTCAAACAGAGTTTTCAATTTTCAGTCCTTATGTTTGACATTGTCGAAATTCTTAACCAGTTGGAAACTTGAAATATAATAAGATCGGACTGAGTTATTCAAAAAGTGTATGAATGGCCTATTTGACCATTTGAACATTATCGATTAAAATCATTTGGGGTT
>JABUQX010024087.1:35000-45000 GCA_015478945.1 Trachelipus rathkii
AATTGCATTATAAATAAAAAATCTATAATAAAATGGTAAGATCTGGGGTTGAGCAAAATCCGGAAATCCATTTATAAAAAAAAAATCCATAATAAAATGTCAAGATCTGGAATGAAGCTGAAAATCCAAAATTGAATTTAATAAAAAATCTATAATAAAATGGTAAGACTGAGAATGAGCAAAGATCCAAAATTGACGTTATAATAAAAAAATCCTATACATAAAATGAACAAACTCGTGAAGATTCTGATAATACTAAAATTAAAAATTTTAAAATTCATATAAGAAGTAATAAACATGTGAAAAATACAAATCAATCATTACTTAATTTAAATTATTATTTTGATGATAAAAAGAAATTATGCTCAATGTGTAATAAAAGCGTTCTAAACCTTAAAATACACGAGAAAAGTAAGATTCATCAAAAAAATTCAATGCAATGTGATTATAAAAATTATCGAGAAGGAATTCAAGGTAATTTTAAAGCATATTGTTATACCAATATAAAAATCATTGATCCGAGGATGTATATTAATAATATGATAAGTATAATTCAGAAAAAAAATTGAAAGAACAAACTGGGAAGAATTTAAAAACTGAGTCTCTCTATTTCTATTGAATTTTTAATATTTTTACCTGATGGAAAGAAAGAAACGCGATTCAAAATTGGTTTAATAGCGGTTCCATGACAAGTATAACAAACAATTCTCAAATAAAAGATACTATTCATGTTATGATTAATAATATTGAAGAAAAAATATGTAAATTTACAAAAGAAGGATCAGGATGGATCATCAATAAGCTTCTAGATTTTGAAATAAAAGTAGCTAAATATAAACCACTGAGAGCTTCTTCGTATATTGAAACTCCATCAAAATATAAGAACCCAAAATTCGGATTAATAAATATTCAAAACAAAAAGGACAATGAATGTTTTAAATGGTGTATAGCCAGATCTGATTGTTTAGATGAAGGTCATAATAATAACAGAATATCTAATAGAGTAAAGCAAGAATCAGAAAAATATAATTGGAAAGGAATAGAATTCCCAGTTAAACTAAATCAGATTAATAAATTTGAGAACCAAAACGATGTGTCAGTTAACGTATTTGGACTAGATGAGAAAAAAATATTATATCTTTAAGAATTACCAAAGTTGAGAAAACTAAACATGTTGATTTACTTTTAACTATCAAATGAATAAAATACGCATTATATATACTGATGAAACATTTGAGTCCATTCATAGATAAAAAACATAAAGAGAAAACTTATCCATGTCGATTCTGTTTGCAAAGTTTTTATAAAAAGAATTATTAGATAATCATCTACCAGAATGTAGTATTCATAAACCGGTAAGAATGGAATTATCAGAAGGTCAAGTTCAATTTAAACTGTATTATAAACAATTCAGACATCCATTTGTTATATATGCAGATTTTGAAAGCACCTTACAAAAGATACAAACGAGTCAACCAGATCCTAAAGAATCTTATACCATTAACCTACAGAAACATCAACCAAACAGTTGGTGTTGTTTTACGAAATGTGATGTAGATGAATATTCAAAACTTAAAATTTATGAAGGCAACGAAGCGTCTAAAACGTTTGTAGAATATTTAATTTCAAAATCATAGCAAGTTTGAAGTTATTGAGAATAAAGAAAAAAATGGATAAACACGCAGAAGAATAAGTAAAATCATTAAAATGCAAACCGTTGTTATGTTGAAAAAACAAGTACTAGACCAAACAGAATAAAATCGCATAAAAGCAGTTTTATCTATCAAGGGAATCACAAAAGAAAAAGCATAGATGATCTGAATACACAAGTTGTAATTTACAAATTAGAATTCCTAAATTTACTCCAATAATAATGCATTAACTTATCCAAATACGATCCATTTATTCCGTTAAAGATTTGGACGTCGCGATGGTGAATTAAAAGCAATTCCACAAACGGATGAAACTTATATAAGTTTCAGTCAGTTTATAAAAGTTGATGAAGGAACAATCTCAACAAGCATGGAGTTGAGATTCCTCGATAGTTTTAGATTTATGTCATCGTCCCTAGCTAAACTGGCATCAAATTTAGAAAAGGAAAATTTAAAGAATTTACACAAATATTATCAAGATGAACAGTTTCAGCTACTAAAACGTAAAGGAATTCATCCATACGACTGGATGGATGATATAGCAAAATTTAATCATGAAAAATTGCCTAAAAAAGAGAAATTTTATAATATTTTAAATAATAAAGATATAACAAACAAGAATTACAAATATGCACAGACTATCTGGACAAAATTTAATTGTAAAACATTTAAAGATTACCATATGTTATACTTACAATCTGATACATTATTATTAGCGGATGTGTTTTTAGAACAACTTGTTTAGATACTTACAAATTAGATCCAGCACGTTATTTTACATCTCCAGGGTTATCTTGGGATGCATTATTAAAAGAAACTAAAGTAAAATTAGATTTATTAAAAGATCCGGATATGTATTAATGATGAAAAGGGGATTAGAGGAGCGAATCCCAAGTAGCTATAACGCATAGATATGGCGAAAGCTAATAACCATATATTCAAGAAAGTTATGAATAAAACGTACCACCGCATTAGTTATATCACTACTAAGCATACTAAACCACAAAGAAACACATGTCTCAGTATTTGCCTACGGGAATTTTAAATGGATGAAAAAACATTAACGATTTTGATGTTTTAGACATCAGTGATGAATCGAAAAAGGATATAATTTTTAGAAGTTGATTGGAATATCCTAAAGAACTACAATAAATTTACATAACGAATTACCCCTTAGCAGCAGAAAAAATAAAGGATAAAGTTTTAAAATTAGTTCCAAACTTGAAAAATAAAGAAAATATATTAAAACTATAGAAATTAAAACAGTGTTTGAATTTAGGATTGAAACAACGAAAAATTACATAGAAATATTAGAATTTGATCCAGAGCAATTTGATGAACATCAATCCTATTTGATCTTAACACGAGAAAGAGAAAGGAAGCGAAGAATGAATTTGAGAAAGATTTCTATAAATTAATGACCACTCCGTTCTTGGTAATACTGATGGAAAACAGAAATAGAGTGATGTACGACTATTAAAAAGAAGAGCAAGCTCAAAAATTAGTAAATAACCAAATTTGGAATTTCGTTTTAAAATATAACTACCCTATTTCAGAAAATTTATAGCTTGTCAATATGAAACAAAACTAACTGAGATTTGATAAACCTATTTATGTAGGAATGTCTATTTTAGAGTTAAGTAAACTTTAATGTATGACTTTCATTATAATCATATAAAAAATAAATCATAAATGAAAAGCAAAATGATTATTTACAGATACAGATTCGCTATGTTATTATATACAAACGAATGATAATAATAAAAGATTATGAAAAAGAATATAAAATTGTTCGATACATCTGATTATCCAAAAAAGCATAAATTAATTCAAGACAAAATAAAAAGGTACTGTATAAACTTTAACGATAAGACAACTGGACAACCGCTAACAGAATTTGTAGGACTTAGAGCAAAATTATATGTTTCTGGGAAGAAATAAAGAAATTCAAAACGCTAAGGGAGTAAAGAAAAGCGTGTTTAGCAACTCAATACGATTTCATTGATGACTAAAAAAATATTATTTAGGAAGAAACTCTATATAAGGAAACTAAATTTTAATACGAAGTAAAAAACATGATTTGTATACTTCACAAGTAAATAAAATAGTCGAGAAATGATGATACACATATAATTTAGAAATTAATATGTTAGGAGATGGTAATAATGAGACATTATATGAAATAAGTTAGTTTGCGCCAACAATAGATTACTTTTTAGTTTGGTAGTTAGGTTTAAGAAAAAAATAAAAAAACGATGAAATTTTAAAACGCAAGTATAAATATAAAACAATGAAATATCTTGTAACTCTAAATTTGAAAATGAACTTTTAAAAATATTTATAGATTTAAATAATGATAAAAAAACATATAATTTAAAATTTAAAAAAATTAATTTAAAATTTAAATTAAAATTTTTTTTTTTTAAATATATTATAATATCTTTTGAAAAGTTTAAAAAAAATATAAATTTATATTTTTATAAAAATTAATAATAATATAATTTTTTTTTAAATATTATAATAATATCTTTTGAAAAATTGGTATGCGGCAACGTTTACCATATTATAATAATATCTTTTGAAAAATTGGTATGCGGCAACGTTTACCATATTATAATAATATCTTTTGAAAAATTGGTATGCGGCAACGTTTACCATATTATAATAATATCTTTTGAAAAATTGGTATGCGGCAACGTTTACCACATATCTATTTTTAATATTTGATAAGTATATATGTATTTCATTTTATTTTAAAAAATTCTCAAACACTTTGTAAAAAAAAATAAAGCGATTCATATGCGTGTATTTAAAAAAAAAAAAAAAATACAAACTATATTATAATTTAAAAAAAAAACAACTTGATGAGATGATTCCGGCGGAGCCTAAAGGCTCCGCCGGATTTCTTTTTTTATATTATAATTTGTTTAAAAAAAAATATAAAGAGACTTGTATATTCAAAAAAATGTATTAATTAAAAAAAAAAATTTATATATTTTTTTTTTTTTAAACCAAACAACTTTCATTTAACGTACCTAAAGGACCAGCGCTAAGTTAATTTTAAAAAAAAATAATAAAAAAAAAACAACAAATGAATAATAACGCTAAAAATTTGAATAAAAAAAAAATATAAAGAGACTTGTATATTCAAAAAAATGTATAATTTAAAAAAAAAATTATATATATTTTTTTTTAAACCAAACAACTTTCATTTAACGTACTTTAGCGCTGGTCCTAAAGGACCAGCGCTAAGTTAATTTTAAAAAAAAATAATAAAAAAAAACAACAAATGAATAATAACGCTAAAAATTTGAATAAAAAAAAATATAAAGAGACTTGTATATTCAAAAAAAACGTATATTTTGTAATGGTGGGGTGTCTCTAGACACCCCACCATCATTCTATTATATATTTTTTAAAAATATATAAAGAGATCTGTATATTCAAAAAAAAAGTATATTTTGTAATGGTGGGGTGTCTCTAGACACCCCACCATCATTCTATTATATATTTTTTAAAAATATATAAAGAGATATAAAAATTTATTATATATACGGAGAATTGATCGTTGTTTTGAGAAACCTCGCTACCGCTCTATTATATATTTTTATATTTTGTGATGGCGGGGTCTCTCTAGAGACCCCGCCCACCATTCTATTATATATTTTTTAAAAATATATAAAGAGATCTGTATATTAAAAAAAAAACGTATATTTTGTAAGATGAATCCTGCGTATCCTTTAGGATACGCAGGAATTTCTTTTTTATATTATACTATAGTTTGTTTTTAAAAAATACAAACTATAGTATAATTTAAAAAAAACAAGGGCCCCGTTTCGGAGCCCCATACATAAAATTTTTTTAATAGATCTTTACAAAATCAAACTATCTTTATTAACGAATCGGGTTTATATAGTTTGTTTTTTTCTAGAAAATTAAACTTGAAGGGGGTGGTGAAACGCCACCCCCTTGAATTTTTTTTCAAGCAAATACAATTATTATATCTTTTCAAAATTAAAGGGAAGCCCCGTGTTTAAATTGATTATAATTTTTAAACGAAACGATTAAAAAGGGGGGACCGTTTTAGGCCCCCCTTTGAAAAACCTAAAAATTCTAACTATAGTTTGATGCGTCGTCAAATAGCGACGCCGTTAGTCAGGGTCCAGTATAAAAAAACCTAAAAAATTTAAATATAGTTTGTTATTATTTTTTCTCTATAATAAATCATGGAAAACATTTCTATCCATTGGAAAGATGAGAAGAGCAAAAATAATCAAGAACATCATTTCTTATTACCATCTCCTAACTGTAGAGCTCTAATTATTGGTGAGTCTGGATGCGGTAAAACGAATTTACTACTAAGAATGTTACTTATGGATAAGTGGTTAGATTTATAATAATTTATGTGTTTTGGAAAGTCTTTATACGCAGCCAGAATAACTAAATTAATTAAAATCAGGATTTGATAAAGGATATAATAAAAGCAAAAGCGAAGTTCTTGAATTATTGGAGAAAGAAGGAGGTGATATCAATTCATTTTGCAAATTTAAATCTAAAAAGCATAAATAAAATTCAAAATATAAGGTAGAAATTATGAAGATTCTTCCGAAATTCCAGACCCGAAGGATGTTAACAAACAAGAAAGAAAATTTATTTGTATTTGATGATATAATAAATGATTCAAATCAAAGTAAAGCTGAAGATTATTATACGAGAGGAAGACATAATAATACAATCTCTATTTATATTAGTCAAAACTATTTTAAACTTCCTCGTCAAACAATACGATCCAAATGCTAATGTGTTTATATTGTTCTCATTACCTATAAAAGATTTAGTTAAATATTTTTAATGATTTCATTTCAAAAGATATGACGTGGGAAGAATTTCGTAATTATTGTGAAACTGCTTGGAAAGAACCATTTGGTTTCATTGTTATAAATAAAAAATTACTCCCCAGGAGAGGGAAGATATCAAGCTAATTTTAACTCAATATATTTACCTAAAAAGTTTTTCCTCTTAAATAATGTCATATTACAATACACGAAAAAGTTATAAGAAAATTTCCATTGAGACTAATGTCAATCACCTTAACCCTTGAAAAATCAAAACATATATTATTGAAATTGAAATTATTTTTAAAGACGAAAACTGGTTCAAGGATTGTTAAATTCGGCGTTGAAGAAACTTCCTTACCAGAAATGCATTTAAATTTACCTAAGAAATGTTCCACTCGGAAAATATGAACAACGGTCGTTCATTAATACATGGAAAATATTCATATGCCGGTCCAGTACGAAATACACAAAGATAAAAGAAGGATATAATGGTGTTATTAACAGTTTAGATAAGGCCTGTAAACAAAATGATGTAAATTTTTAAAACATAAAAATACGAAAAAGAGAAATGCGGCAGATGATCTATTAGCAAAACAAGCGAGTGAAATTGCGTTAGATCCTAATGAACCCGAGTACGTTAGAAAAGACGCGAGATTAGTCACATGAGTTATGGGAATGAAATCAAGATTCGGAATGGGTTTACCATCAAAAAACGGGTAAAGAGCTCGCGAAATCGGGCTCTGAAAAATTGAGGGAATTATATTATAATCCTAAAACTGAATACTCAGGATCAACGACTTAGTACGAAAAAGTGGATTTTCTTCTAAGATAGTTAAGGACTTGGCTCGATTACAATCAAACGTTACCATTGCATCAAGAACCGATAAGAACATAAAATTTTCAAAACGACAAGAGTGATGGTCTTCTAGTGTTGATTGATCAATGGCAAGCTGATTTAATAGACATGCAAAAATATAAATCTCAGAATAAAAATCTAAATTACGTAATTAACAGTTATAGATATATTTTTAGTTTAAAATACGCTTGGGCTACCCCTCTTAAAAGAAAAACTGGAACTGATATGCAACAGGCCAATTTCAAAAATATATTAAGGAAGAATTCCTAGAAAAAACATACGGATAAAGGACGTCGTAATTCATAAATTAAACCAACTCAAGAGCTATTTAGAAACATAGAATACATTGGTTCGCTACAGAGAATGAAACGAAAGCTCAAGATAGAAGATTTAACAGAACTTTAAAATCTAAAATGTGGAAATAATTTACAGAAAACAAATATGAAGAAATGGGTTGATATTCTCCCTAATTATAAAATAAATTATAATAAAATTTCATAGAAGTATTAAAATGACTCCTGAACAAAGGATCTCTTGAGAAGAATAGTAAAGTTGTGTAGGCAAATTATTTCCTCCTACCTAAGTCAAACTAGGAAACCAAAATTTAAACCTTGGTGCTACGTAAGAACAGCAGAAAATCTATAAAGATTTTAGAAAAGTACATCTTCCAAACTTTCCCAGAAGAAATATTGGAATAACGTGCAGTATTGAAAACAAATCCTATAACTTATAAAATAAGAGACATGAGTGATGAAGAGATTATTGGAAGTTTTTATGAACAAGAAATGGTGAAATATTAAAGTGAATTATACGAGGTTGAAAAAATATTAAAAAGAAATAAAGAGAAAATATTAGTTAAATGGAAAGGATACAATACAACATCTTGGATAAATGAAAAAAGACTTAAGGGAAATATAGAACGTGAAACGGTAAACAGTTAAACAATAAACATCAAACAGTTAAACATCAAACATCAAACAGTTAAACAGCTTTACGAAACAGATATCCTATGTAAAACGGAACGCGAAACGGTTTGATGTTAACTGTATGATGTGTGATAGTTTATATTGTTTTGATGTTTGGATGTTTTTTTTTTCATACTAATAACATATGTATATGTTTAATATTAAAAGAAAAATATGAAATTTGGTAAATATTAGAAAGAAACTTCAGAAAAGATTTTTAAACGAAAAATTAGGTGAACAAGATATCTATCAAGAAAATATTAAACTACTACAACCATTAATTGAACTGATTAAGGATATAACTACGCATCAAAAAGAAATACTTCAAACTCAACCAACACTACCAGCTCTTACTTCACGTCAAGTTCCTTTAGCTATCGAAGATGTACCAGCATCACCTAGCTCTCCTAGATATAATTTTACAAAGTTAGGAAAAATATCAGGAAAATATTTGCAAGTAATTTATTATCCTAAAAAATATGACAACGCATTTGGTATTAAAATGGCTGAAGGAGGTGATAATTTTAAATTAGGTAATGCAACAGTTAAAATTGATGGTAATAATTTAATTATTGATAAAACTCAATACATCGGTACTGAAGGTCTATGGAAACTTCTAACCGTGAAAAATCCAAAAATTATTTTCACTTAAAGGCTTCATACCTCACCTTTTTTTGGCTATTTTCAATGTTCATTGACAAAAATTTATAATATATGAATAATATAAGATGTTTATCATGAAATCACATCATTAGATCAGATTATAAAATTAGCAATTACGGTCAGAATAGTACAGAACACCAAGAGAAGCAGTGTTGGAGATACCTCCTCGAAGAACTAGTGTAGCGAGAATATCTCAGGTACGGGGATTTATTTTACCTTCAGATCCTGAATCAAGCTTGTTAATGAAACTCATGAATATCTTATTTTCCCAGAAATTCAACTCGGGCTATAACTTAACGTTTTTAATGAGTTAACAAGCTATTATGATTGAACTGTTTAAGATTGAGGTAAATATGCATACGGAGATATAATAAAATCTTTTAAATAACTTTTTGTTATAATAAATGAGCATTGTGTTATCCAGTAATACAACCGAGATTTCAATATGAAATTTTTTACCCTTCTTTAAAATTAGAACGGGTAAAAAACATGAATAGCGTTATTAAATACTATAAGTACGTATAATCATTACAAATTTTGATGAATCAAAATACCATAAATTTGCATATGAATATAACAGTAAATTTTTGAAAATATTTATTTCAACAGGAGCTTAATGACATTAAAGCGATTAATAATTACATTCAAGAACATCTTGTTATAAACAATAAGAGCATTCAAGAAGCATCGTATTGAAGCAAACCACATGAAGCAAACCAAATGTATTATTCATGTTAGGAAGGCAAATTTATTATATATTTCAATGAAAAGTCATTTAAAAATCTTTTAGGATTTAGTAGGGATGCTATTGAAATTGGAAAACATGAAAGTGAAAACATTGTCAATATTTCACCAGTAAATTCTATCTTAGTTAATTGTGATATTATAGAAGGTTCTTATCTTAATGGACATCAAAAACCAATTTTGTATAGTTTCTTTCCCGATGTTCCTCCCGGTTATAAAATAAATGAGAGGCCTAATACAGTAGTATATCTACCGATAACAATTCCAACTGTTAATTTAATT
>JABUQX010024089.1:0-10000 GCA_015478945.1 Trachelipus rathkii
CCCGCAGAGGATTAAATGCATGCTGTAAAGCACAGATGTTAAAAGCAAAGTGTAAAAGAAGTGTAAAAGCATAGTGTAAAAAGCATAGTGTAAAAGCAAATTGTAAAAACAAAGTGTAAAAGCAAGTAGTGTAAAAGAGTAGTGTAAAAGCAAAGTGTAAAAGCAAGTGTAAAAGCAAAGTGTAAAAGCAAGTGGTAAAAGGCATAGTGTAAAACAAAGTGTAAAAGCAAAGTGTAAAAGCAAAAGTGTAAAAGCATAGTGTAGAAGCATAGTGTAGAAATGCATAGTGTAAAAAGCATAGTGTAAAATAGGGTAAAAGCATAGTGTAAAAGCATAGTGTAAAAGTAAAGTGCAAAGATCGAAGACGTGATTAAAAGCAAAGTGTATGAAATCAAGGTGTAGAAAACGCAAGATATGAAAGGCAAGATTTGGAAAAGCAATTAAAGTAAAGCAAAGGGTAAGAATGCAATAGGTGTATTATCAATAGGGTGTAAAAGCTAAGTAAAAAAGTGCTAAGGAGTGTAAAAGGCAAAGTTTTGTAAAGAACAGGTGTAAGAAGTAGGATCTTATCTATCTTATTTCGGGTATTCTTAGTCTATGCTCTATCTATCTATCATCTATCTTAGTCTGTACTCTTGTATTCTGTATTCTATCTATGTA
Organism: Trachelipus rathkii; assembly: GCA_015478945.1. NCBI lineage: Eukaryota > Metazoa > Arthropoda > Malacostraca > Isopoda > Trachelipodidae > Trachelipus > Trachelipus rathkii. The sequence continues at coordinate 661 of JABUQX010024089.1, forward strand.
GTGGTTTAATGCGTTATTGATATTGAGGTTGTGTTCTAGTAGTTAGGTGTCTATCTATAAGTCTGATGCTATTCTATGTTCTATCTCTTCTCTATGCTAGTCTTAGTCTTTCGTTTAATCTAAACTATCTCTCTGATTCATCAGGGGTCTTTCTAGTCTATGGTTGATCTAGAGATTGTCTATTCTAGTCTATCTTAGTCTATCTTATCGAGTGCTTTATCGTTATCTATTCTATATTCTATCTATCATCTATATCCTAAATCTAGTCTAATAGTCTATTTGATTAGTCTATCTATCTAGGATCCTATGCTAGTGAGTTCTATTTAGTCTACTTATTTCGTAGTCTGACTAACATGCTATCTATTTAGTCTATCATCTATCTATCTATCTATCGATCTATGCTATCTATTACTATCTATCTATCTATCTATCTATCTATCTATTCCTATCTAGTCTAGTCTATTCTAGATCTATCTGATCTATCTATTGATCTATCTATCTATCGTATTTTTTGTCTATCTATCTATCTATCTACTATCTATCTATCTATCTATCTATCTATCGTATCTATTATCTATCTATCTATCTATAAATCTATAAATCTATAAATCTATCTTATTTTATTTATATATGTCTATCTGTCTGTCTTTCTGTGTTTATATATATATATATATATATATATATATATATAATATAATATATTATATAAATATTAATATATATTTACCAAATTATGTATTTTACAATATATATATATATAATAATAATATAATAGTATATATAATATATATATATTATATACTACTATATAATATATACAGCTAATGTAAAAAACTAAATGGTGAAAGGAAAGTTTAAAAGGCGCAATAGTGTAAAAGACGTGTAAAAACAAGTGTAAAAGCAAGGTGTTAAAGCAAATGTAAAAGCAAAGTGTAAAAGCAAGGTGTAAAAGCAATGTGTAAAAGCAAGATGTAAAAGCAAAGTGTAAAAGCAAATTGTAAAAGCATAGTGTAAAAGCATAGTGTAAAAGCAAAGTGTAAAAACAAAGTTTAAAAGCATAGTGTAAAACCGTAGTGTAAAAGCGTAGTGTAAAAGCAAAGTGTAAAAGCAAAGTGTAAATTCAAAGTGTAAAAGCAAAGTGTAAACGCATACTCAAAAAGCAAAGTGTAAAAGCAAAGTGTAAAACAAAGTGTAAAAGCATAGTGTAAAATCATAGTGCAAAATCATAGTGTAAAAGCATAGTGTAAAAGCATAGTGTAAAAGCATAGTGTAAAAGCAAAGTGTAAAAGCAAAATGTAAAAACAAAGTGTAAAATCAAGGTGTAAAAGCAATATGAAAAAGCAAGATGGAAAAGCAAAGTGTAAAATCAAAGTGTAAAAGCAAAGTGTAAAAGCAAAGTGTAAAAGCAAAGTGTAAAAGCAAAGTGTAAAAGACAGGTGTAAAAGTAATCTATCTATCTATCTATCTATCTATCTATCTATCTATCTATCTATCTATCTATCTATCTATCTATCTATCTATCTATCTAGCTATCTATATAATCTATCTATCTATATCTATCTTTTATCTATCTATCTATTTATATCTATATCTATCTATCTATCTATCTATCTATCTATCTATCTATCTATCTATCTATCTATCTATCTATCTATCTATCTATCTATCTATCTATCTATCTATCTATCTATCTAGTTTTTTATCTATCTATCTATCTAGACAAGAAACACTTAGATTTATTAAATATCTGGTATAAAGATATATGTGAAATTTTACAAATAGCAAGTGAAAAATTTTCTGTAGATTGCAAAAAAGTTAAAAAATGTATACCTGGATGGAATGAAAATCTAAATAAACTACATAAGGAAGCGAATTTAAGATTCAAGGAATGGAAAACTAATGGGAAGAAACGAGATGGTGAAGAATTTAATAATATGTGTATAACACGTGCTAATTTTAAGTTTGCACTAAAACAATGTAAAACTAATGAAAATGTAATCAGAAATGAAAAATTTATTTATAGTTTTAATCATAAAACCAAGACAAAGTTCTGGAATCAAATTAATGGAGAAAACAAATCTAAAAAAGCTGTATCAAAAATAGATGGAGAAACAGATGAAAAAGAAATAGCGGAAAAATTCTCAAGTAAATTTAAGAAAGTTCTTGATGATGATTTTTGCAGATCGAATATTGATAGCTTGCATAAGAATGTTTCTTGGACAGAAGCTTATGAAATGTTCAATGCTTCAAAAATTAGAAAATTAATTAATAAAATGAAACCTACACTAGGTCCTGATGGAATACATCTTTATCATTTAAAATTTGGAACAATAAAATTAGATACTATTTTAGCTAAGTTTATGAATGCATGTATTATGCACAATTATATCCCTGTAGATTTGCTTAGAGGGGTTATAACTCCGATCATAAAAGATAATTATGGAGATTGGACTGATTTAAACAACTATAGACCTATCATGATGTCATCAGTTTTCTTAAAGTTGCTTTAAGAAATTGTAGAAATGTTTAATGTTTCAATATCCTTAGACGACAGACAACATAGATTTAGATCAAAATATTCAACAGAAACGGCCTTATTCGCTTTAAAAGAAACAATAGCAAATTACATTAACCATGGATCTTCGGTTTATGCTGCTTTTTTGGATTTAACAAAAGCATTTGATAAAGTAAATCATGGTATCTTATTTAAAAAATTAGAATCTATGCACATTCCGGACATTGTGTATAATGTTTTGGTTAGTATTTATTGTAACCAATTTGCATGTGTTAAATTTAAGAATGGTATCTCAAATGAATGGCTTATAAGAAATGGTGTTTGACAAGGTGGAATTTTGTCACCATTGTTGTTTAATATTTACATTAATGATCTTATAAAAGATATAGTGAAAAGTAGAATAGGTACCAAAGCAGGAATCTTTATGTCGAATATAATCATGTATGCAGATGATTTAGTTTTGTTAGCTCCATCAGTAGATGGCCTTCAAAAACTATTAAATATTGCTAAAAAATCTATTTCTGATCTATGTCTAAGTATTAATTATAATAAAAGTGGAGTTATCAATTTTTGCAAAAAAAGTAAGAAAAATAAAGAAGATTTACCTAAATTAAAAATTTCTTATGGTTTTTTAAAAAACTTGAATGAGATTAAATATCTCGGTTTTATTTTAAATGAAAATTTAGAAGAAGGGGCAGACATTAAAAGAGCTAGGGACAAATTCTTAGGAATGTTTAACGTTTTATTAAGAAGATTTAGTTCGTTAAATGTAGATATATTGTTATATTTATTAAGATCTTATTGTATGCCTTTTTACGGAGCAAATTTTTGGACTAATATGTCAAATAGTAGTCAAATATTCAAACAATTTGAAGTTTGCTTTCATAATGCTTTAAAAAAAATATGTAAAGTTTCTAATAGAATTAGTAATCATCTAATATGTAATTGCTTAGATATATTAATGTTTAATCATTTTTTAAACTACCTTAAATTATGCACTGTTTTTAGGTTGTTTAACAATTCATGTTATTTTATTAGAAAAAATACTTTATTTTTTAAAGCAAGTAGCATGGTGAAAGACATCGAAGGGATATTTATGAAGACATATGAAGTTATTGATTTATTTAATAATGACCTTGATGCTCTGAAATCAAGGATTAAATTTGTTCAAGCCAGAGAAGACACCCTAAGATGAAGCATGGCTTTATTTTTAATGGAACTCATTTTTTATTAAATTTTTTAACTGTTTTATTTTACTTTTTAATTTTAATTTTATTTTACTTCTAAATGTACTATGTTTACTAATAAAGAATTAAAGACTAAAGACTATCTATCTATCTATCCTACTTTGTGGTAAGAGGTTGGTTTAAAATCTGATGGGAGTTAAAATTAGAAGCGCGATAAAGAAAAGTTTTTGAAGGGCTCTGTAAAATTTGAGTCTCTTTGGAATTTTTTATATGTGATCTGTGTAAAGTGAAAGTTTTAATTGTGTTAAAAAAATTATTTTAATTCTATTTTTATTGTTAATTACTTTATCAAAGATAGTGATATCTAGTTTTTATTTATTAGTGGAGCAACTTTAATATTTTTTTTAGTGCGTTAAATAACAGAGATATACGATTCTCTTTTATTTTATATTTTTATTTTATATTTTTATTTTTTATTTTAATTTGCTTCTATGAAGAGAAAATATTGTTGACTAAATTTAGCATGAGGTGCTGAACTGGTGCTTGTCAACTTGAAATATATTTTGCCAATTTGCCAATTTTGGATTTAAGATTTTGGAGACTTAATGGAAGTAAAAATAAATGATTTATTGTGCTATGTGTCAACTGCACTTGATGATTTGAAGAATGATAATATTGTTATGACATGTATAGCTTTCTATGGTGCTGGTAAAGTCAAGGAGGCTAAGCAGTTACTTTCAAATCTGATAGGAGAGGAAATAAAGTGGAGAAGAGGAGATGATAGACTAAGAGGCGATATGCAGGATGTTGTTGATCTATTTGGGATAGCTAAGCAGAAGGGTAAAATTTTACCAAAATTTGTAGCCGAGTCCTATAGGTCACTTCCACCGACTAGCGGATTTGAAATTGTAAGTGAAGGACTTATTAACCTAATTGATGAAGTAACGAAGCTAAGAGAAGAGGTTACTCAACTTCGAGAACATAGACTAATTGAAAAAAGAGTAGCATCAGATATGATAAGTGTTAAAGAAAATCTATTTGAAATTAAAAATGAAATGAGAAAATGTAATAGAAATATGTTAAAGAAAACGTTTCATTATGTGGACGATGGAGAGGGAGATGAGCAACGATGTCCCACTTTGCCTGTGCCGTCAGCTCCTTCAGCTTCTCAGATGAAGAGTGTTTGAATTACATGAAAAGCAGTTTTGGCCGGTCCCGTCGACGTCCTTCAGCTTTCTCTGATAGAGGAGGAAGTCAGAAGTTTGCCTGAAAACAGTTTTGCCAGTTGCGTCGCTCCTTCAGATTCTCAGATAGAGAAAAGTCATGAATTGGCGGAAATTAGTTTTATTCAAGAAATTGAGAATGAATACGATCCTAGTAAATTGAGCTGGGCAGATATTGTATCTAAACAAGGTAAGAAAGGGATAAAAATTGGTAATAAAAATAAATTTGTGAAGATTCCTAATGAAGAGATAAATTTGAAAAGAAATAAGAATGAAGCAGAGTTTAATAGAGAAAATAACGAAGATGAAGGTTTCACTTTGGTAAGATCTCGTAAAAAATTTAAAAATATTATATATGGTGCTAAAAATTTGAACCCATCTGATAATTTGAGAAGTGCTAAGTCAGTTTTAGATTTGTATATCGGTCGCTGTGACCTAACTGTTAAGGATGATCATATAAAAGAGTATATCAAGAATAAATTTAAATGTTGAACTTCAAAAAATAGAAGAATTAAATTGTAGAAATCCTTATTCTAAATCTTTTAAAATTACTACAGAATTGAAGAATAGAGTTAAGATATTAAATGAAGACTTTTGGCCTGAAGGCATAATATGTAGAAAGTTCTTTAATAAAAATAAAAAGGAATGATGAATTCTTCGATTACTGGATTAAAGATTGCTACATATAATTGCAATTCATTTAGGAATAATTCTGAAGTTGTTAAGAAACTTATGTCTAATCACGATATTATATTATTAAGAGATAATGTTAATGGAAAAGGATGTTTATGTAATAGAAAATTTATCCAACAAATGGGAGAATATAACATTTGCTCAAAAAGAAGTTACTAACGTAATTCATGAAGGGAGACCGAAGAAGGGAATGTGTATTTTATGGAGGAAAGAGCTATCAGGAATGGTTAAACCAGTATTACACAGTGATTATATAATTGGTATAGTTTTAAGTGTAAATTTTAACAGGTTTTTGATTTTAAACGTTTATTTGCCCTGCTTTATAAATGATCAAGTTAGAATTTTGGAATATATTAATTCTTTAACAGAAGTGGAAGCAGTAGTGAAAAGTACGAAACACGATTCTTTAATTATTATGGGAGATTTTAATACAAGTTTCGATGATTCAATTTTTGCAGGCCTGATTAATGATTTTATCGAAAGAAATAATCTATATATAGTTGATAATAGTTTACCTGGTGACTCATTTACTTATTTGTCTCCGGCACATAATACGACATCTTGGTTAGATCATGTATTGTGTTCAGGGAACTTAAAAGATATTTTTGATGAAGTGCATATTTTATATGATCATAGTCTGTATGATCATTTTCCGATGTCCTGTAAACTAAGAATTGAAGATTGTAATCAATTTTTGGATTGTGAAGATGTTAATAATGAGTTTATATATTGGAATAAACTCACGGTTGAAGAGAAAAATGAGTATGCTAATAATATTGACTACCTACTTGATAAAAATAATTTTTTAGAAAAGGAGGTTGCTTTCTGCAGTAAGTATAACTGCAGCAATGATAAACATTTAATTCAGATAAAACATTGGTATAAAGATATATGTAAAGTTCTACAAACTGCAAGTAAAAAGTTTTCTGTAGTCATTAAAAATGTTAAAAAATGTACGCCAGGATGGAATGAAAAATTAAGGGATTTTTATAAAGAAGCAAATTGGCATTTTAGAGAATGGAAAAAGAAAGGAAGAAAACGTCAGGGTACGGAATTTGACAAAATGTGTAAATCACGAGCTAAGTTTAAATTTGAATTAAAAAATGTAGATTGATGGAAAACGAGATAAGAAATGAAAAATTTCCCAAAATTTATTGGTAAAAATTTAAAATTATTTTGGAATATGGTTAGTAAGGAAGGTTTATTAAAGAGAGACGCAATAAAGATTGATGAAGAAAATGATGATGGAAATATAGCGGAATTATTCTCGAATAAATTTAGGAAAGTGTTTGATGATAGATCTTCCCAATTTCACACTAAGAATGCTTTTAAAAAAGCTCATTGGACAGAAGTTTATGAATTATTCACTGCTATGGAAATTAATGAAATAATTAATAAAATGAATCCAACTTTAGGTCCAGATGGGATTCACTTATATCATTTGAAATTTGGGACGGAAAAGTTGTATAAAATTATTGCAAAATTCATGAATGTATGTATGATGCACAATCATATTCCATGTGACCTATTGGAGGGCTCGATAACCCCGATTATAAAAGATAAATACGGAAATTGCTCTGATTCCAATAATTATAGACCGGTGATGATGTCATCTGTCTTTCTAAGGCTGTTTGAATATGGAATTCTGAATAGGATTAAAGATTATGTCATTCTGGATGATAGGCAGCATGGCTTTAGAAGAAATTGCTCTACAGAGACTGCAATCTTCGTTTTGAAGGAAACAATTGCAGAATACATCGATGGAGGTTCAACCATGTATGCGGCATTCTTAGACCTTTCGAAGGCATTTGACAAAGTCAATCATGACATTTTATTTAAGAAATTGGAGAATTTGAAAATTCCTGATATAATGCATAATATTTTAGTGCATATTTACAACAATCAGTTTGCTCATGTTAAATTTAAAAATAATGTATCAAATAGATGGAAGATAAAAAATGGTGTTAGACAAGGAGGAATTCTGTCACCTCTACTCTTTTGCATTTATATAGATGAACTTATAAAAGAATTGGTAAATAGTAAAATAGGTGCGAGATTAGGTATGAGCATGTCTAATGTTGTTATGTACGCAGATGATCTAGTTTTGTTGGCTCCCTCAATAGAAGGACTACAAAAACTCTTAGACATAACGGAAAATGTAATTAAGAGATTATGCTTGAAATTAAATGTAGATAAAAGTACAGTGATTGCGTTTTGTAATAGATCAACTAAAAATAAGGATGAATTAGTTAAAGTAAAGATTTCTCAGGGTTTTCTAAAGTGTTCTATGGAAACTAAATATCTTGGCTCTATTTTAAATAAAAATCTAGAAGAAAAATCTGACGTTAGACGAGCTAGGGATAAATTTCTAGGAAAATTTAATGTTATTTTAAGAAGATTTGGTTCCTTAAGATCGGATATTGTTCTCTTCTTAATGAAATCATTTTGTATGCCATTCTATGGAGCTAATTTATGGATGAATAAGTATAATATTAGTCAAGTTTACAGACAGTTTGAAGTTAGCTTTCACAATGCTTTAAAAAAAGTTTATGGAATTTCGAATAGGAGTAGTAATCATTTTATTTGTAATTCATTGGAATGGCTCATGTTTGATCATTATTTAAACAATTTAAAATTATGCACTGTATTTAGATTATTTAATAAGCCATGTAACTTTGTTTATAAAAATGTAATATTGAAAAGGGGTATTTTAGTTAAAGATATTGAAGAAACATTTGCAACTAAATATGGAGTCATTAATTTATTTGATAATGATTTGGATGCACTCAAAGCGAGAATAAAATTTGTTCAAAATAGGGAGGATCCATTAAGATAACATAGGGGGATATGATTTTGTGTTAAATAAGTTTAATTATATATTATAATTTTATATTATGCAATATAATTTATTTTAATGTAATATATATTTTTTTAATGTACTCAGTGTACGAAATAAAGAAATAAAGACTAAAGACTATCTATCTATCTATCTATCTATCTATCTATCTATCTATCTATCTATCTATCTATCTATCTATCTATCTATCTATCTATCTATCTATCTATATCTATTTATCTATCTATCTATCTATCTATCTATCTATCTATCTATCTATCTATCTATCTATCTATCTATCTATCTATCTATATAAGTTTAGTTATATAATATAGTTTTATATTATGTAATATAATTTATTTAATGTAGCATATTATATATGTTTTTTAATGTACTCAGTGTGCGAAATAAAGAATTAAAGACTAAAAATGACTATCTATCTACCTATCTATCTATCTATCTATCTATCTATCTATCTATCTATCTATCTATCTATCTATCTATCTATCTATCTATCTATCTATCTATCTATCTATCTATCTAATCTATCTATCTATCTATCTATCTATCTATCTATCTATCTATCTATCTATCTATCTATCTATCTATCTATCTATCTATCTATCTATCTATCTATCTATCTATCTATCTATCTATATATCTATCTATTTATCTCTCAATCTATCTATCTTTCTTTTTTTGACAGATATTACCACCGCTCACGAGCAGAGCCAGATTCAAGGAGGGGTGTAAAACACATTAAATATGTAACCATCTAACACAAATTTCGCAGATGAGCACAGACACATGCTTTAAAGTAAAGGAGATTAAATTCAGCAGCAAATACAAATGGTGGAATAGAATTTCACAGAATAGAGGTGGCTGG
>JABUQX010024090.1:0-21860 GCA_015478945.1 Trachelipus rathkii
ATGAGAGAGATAATGGCTAAAGATCCATTCTGTCAGCGAGTCAATTTGGAGGAATTGATAAGACTCGAGTCGTCGGATCATTTATACGTGGTGAGTATGTGAGTATTGACTTCATTTCACTGCAACTATTTTTATATATGTATAATCGATAATGACAGAAATTACGTTTTGCCTTCTCTAGAGATTAATACTTGATTTCTTACTTTTTATTTATTTTTATTTATTAAAATTTTGTTATTGAAATTTATACTTATTGTTTTTACTTATTAATTTTTTATTTCTCATTAAACGATGTCAATAGGAAGTGTAGCTTATTTTTTCGTTAAGATTGCTTTTAAGTTAATGGATATATTTAATTATATAAATATCTCTGATAATATTACAAGATTATAAAATATATACTATAAAGCCGTGTAACTGTCAATCTAACCGAAATTTAACAAAACTTATCATAACCTGGAATTAGTTAGTTAGGCCAACCAAGAGTCAACGGCTAAGACATACCTTATCATGGGCCGCGCGTGTGTAAATGCAGGTAATCGATAAGTTCTATTAATTCTTGCTAGATTTGAAGTTTAACGGCATTAGCTATTTATTTTTACCTGTGTGATTTTAATAATCATCTCTATTATAATATATATTATATTATAGTTTATCTATATTAATTATATATATTATATATATATATAGTATATAGTATATTAGTATATGTATATATAAATCATATATATATATATAGTATATCTATATATTTATCTATATATATATATTTTATATTTATATATTTATATTATATTATTATACTTGTATTTGTACTATATTATTTATTCCCTGGTATCTATATATATATAATATTATATGATCATATATAATATGTCATATTATATTATAAGTGATGTATATAATATATATCATATATATACTATAGTATTATTATATATATTTATATATTTATCTTATTAATATATATAATGTATATTATATACGTTAGTATATATTATATTATTATATTCATATATATTATATAGTAATTATATTAATATATATATATATATAATATATTATATATAGCTTATTATTATATATTATACAATATTATATATACTTAATTTATATTATAAGTATTAATATAAATATTATTTTTTATATATATATATCTAGCGCCGTGGAATGAGTCCCAGTCCTTTGACGTACTACAGACCATATAAGCGAGACTCGCCGACTCTAATAGTGCTCTTAATCAATTCCTTCTAAATGAGTCCTGAACAGAATTGAAACTTTTTGGATATATATTTAATATATATTATATATATATATATTGTATATATATTATTATATATAATCTAACAGTGAATTTTAAAAATCGTAAATTAGTTTTTATGTGAACCGGTATAATTTATCATCTATAATTTAAATTTTAAATTAAATAAATAGTATTAATATTATATAAATAATTGGAACCTATTTCTACACACCTGTTTATTTTTAATTTCACTGCGTAAATATTTATCTAAAAAACTTCAACTAAAGTATTATTGATTTCTGAGTGTTTTTCTTTTTTATTTCTTTTATATTAATATATTTTGTTTTTTTGCTAGCCTTATCATTGTTCTAGTTATTATTTACAGTGAAACACACAAATATAATTGAGAATAATTTTTTTTCCTTTTATTGTATCCTGAGTATAAACAGTTTTCTTTAACGGTTATTTACGTATCGAACAATTATCACAATTGGTTCTTAGTTTATTTATCTCTATGTTGAGGAGTGCAGAGAGGTAGGTCAATTCTAAATGCAACTCCACACTATGTTCTTCGATCATCATTTTAAATTGTTTCAAAAAAAATTTTCAGAACTCACACACTAATTCTTCCATATGCTGCCCCCATGAACAGTGTATCTAATACAGTTCAAATTTATACGTAAATACACGTTATTTCAAGACTTAAGATCTAAGTTAATATTATTTGTTAAAATATATCCTTAAACATATCATTTACGAACCACATTTTTACTGTGATTGTATTAGATAAGTTATCATTAACATTTTTAAGGTTATCCATTTAGAAAAAACATTTTTTAAAAGCAGAAAAAAAAACATTTATTACATGTACTATTCTAAAAATATTTATCACATGTAGTAAAGGATAAAAAATTAATTATATACTCTATTCAGTCTATATTGGGTAAAATTTTTCATCTGTTCAAATAATATTACTATATATTACTACTATATTTATATAATATATATGTATCAATAGTTATATAATTTTTTAAATAAAAATCTATCCTTTCTATCTGGGTAAGTGTTAAAATATCCTATATATTATATATTTAATATATAATATATAATATATATAATATAAATATTCATATAAATAATTAATATCATCATATAATATATATACTTAACATATACTTTTAAATATATATATATATATATATATATTAATTAGCTTAGCGAGGTCACCAAACAAGTTTTGATGATGACTCAACATATAGAATCACATTATTAATTCTTTTCACAATAACCACAATGTTCACAAAGAGAGCTCTACAATAGCTGATCATATATAGTAGTTATATAATATATATATTATATATTATATATTAATTAATATTATATATAATATATATATTATATATATAATATATATATATTATATATTATTATATATATATATACTAATCTATATATATATTATAATATAATATATATTCGCATAAACATTTCCATCAGTATTTTAACTTCGATAATATTAGAATATTGGATTTACAAGGATAAGTTAAAGAATAACATGTAATTTTTTTTGCAAAGAACTTTTTTATAAATTTAATACAGTATACATAAATAAATAATTGAGAAACTTAACTAAATAAATAAATTAAAAAATAATTATTATATATATTATTATAATTATATTATTATTATTATTATTAATTATTATTGTTGTTATGTTGTTGTTGTGTGTTAGTTAGTTGTTGCTGTTGGAGTAAAACAAAGGTAGGAAGTTTAGCTCAGTTTATCATACTCATGTTTGTATTTTGTAATAGGTTTTTATCTGTTTTTTAATGAAGATGGTAATTATTAATATTATTATTATTATTATTATACTTATTATTTTATTGATTATTAATATTATTATTATATATTTGATTTGGGTATTTATGATTATATTATTATTATTATGTATTATTATTTAATAATATTATTAGTTATTATTATATTATTATATTATATTCATTTATGAGTTGTTTATAAGTAGTAGTAGTAAGTAGTAATCATTATTTATTATTATTATTATTATAATTATTATTATTAAATTATTAATTACATTATTTATTATATATTATTATTATTTGTTATTATTATTATCTAGTAGTTATTTAGTAGTAGTAGTATAGTTAGATGCATTAATAGTATTAGTAGTTGTTGTAGTAGAAGTAGTATGTAGTAGTAGTAGTAGTAGTTGTAGAAAGTATTGTAGTTTTAGAACTTATTATTATGTTATATTATAACATAATCATTACTTTTCATCATAATTTCAAACTTTTCTATATCGTTGGTTTTTAGTTAAAGTTCCTTTTCATTTTATTTCGAATGGGTTTCCTTTTTAGATATCACATTGACATGAGCATCCCGGAAGCATAAGGTTCCTGGACACTGATGAGAAACAAGTTGTCCACTGTCACATATGAAAAACCTGAAAGTAAAACTTATTAGAAAGTTATTAGTTCATATGACGAGAGATTTCTAATAATATTATATTTTTAATGAAAAGAAAAAGAATATGTTAATTATCAATAAGCAAAAAATGTATAATAATTTTCTTTATAAAAGCCATCATTTTTAAAAAATCATTTTGTCACTTGTGCCAAATGAGGCCTTATCCTTTATTTTATATAATTTTAAAATTTATTATTAAGGTCAGTTTGACAAATCACTTCAAATTAAGTGATGAAATAAAATTCCTTTGTGTTCAAATATTATTGTTTTTTTTTTTTGTTACTTTATTTTATTTTACAGATTAATTTGTGTCTCACGGGCTGGCCCCTTTTCAAGGAGGGGTCAGGAAATAAAAATCCGAAAGTCTCCACCTCAAGCCAAGCCTAAACGCAATCTCTCAGGATGTGTCAGCAGTACGTGGTTTTAAACGCAAGAGCAAGATTAATTTTAACAGTAGGAAAAACATGAATAGATTGGCAAGGAGTTCCACAGCAAGTATGGACTGGAAAGCAAATTGGGACCACAACACGAATCGAGTTTCCTGGATTTTATTCAATTGTTCTTCACTTGACAAAATGCATACGAGTATGCATGGCACCTATCCTTTGTATTGCAGAAGGGCGATCGCAATGTGAGGTGGAATGGCGAGGTGGCCTAACATCTCTCTGGTAGCATTCTTAACCGTTGTTAGTACCTTTAGAAAAGAGAGAGTGTGCTGCCAACGTCACGTCGCAAGAGATAGAGGGTCCAAGAGAAGTTAGAATAGATAGGATGGACAGTTAATTTAGTCTCTAGCTTTAGCTCAACTCTGTCCAATAGAGGGGTGGAGCCAGCCCCCCCCCCCCAATGTGAGAGCAGTAACTCAAACAAGGGCGTAATAGGCCCTTAATATAACTGAAGTAATAGCTGTGCGCAAGAAAAAAAATTCCTGCGCACCTGAACTAGAACTCCTCAGTATTCTTTGATGGACTATACCTTAGCAACCGTTGTGATTAGAGGTTTCCAATTAATATTAATTTCATGTTGTATGTTCAGTGCCAAGGATTTTTATGTTTTGTCAACACTAGGTGAGATCCGTATTAGAACCGTCGAAAAGATAAGAAAGGGTAAGGAGGTGTTTATGTAGAAGGGAGATGAAAGTAGTTTAGTATTTCAAAGAGTTTGAATTTCACAAGGCTTGTTTATGTCGGCCCCAACCATGGGAAAATCCCCCCAGGTCGTGCAAAGAAATAGAATCGAAAGTGCACTGAAGAACGAGAGGCAACTCTAAGATGCAAAAGAGGGAGCAGAATTTAGAAATGAGTGGAAGAATGGAGAAAGTCTGAGTCCCATCGGCATAAGAGTTGAAAAAGAAGTTATGCTTAAATTACTTGCTGAGTGTAGACCGTTGTATGAAAAGTACAATTAAAGTTGGAGATGATAAAACAGGAACCTTGAGGAACACACCACAATTAACAAGAAGGAGGAAGAAGTCGCTCCATTCAACCGTAGAGCTGTAATGGAGCAGACCAGAGAGAAAACTTTGACAAAGCGTAAGTCAAAGAGAAAGAGGAAACCATAATGTGAGAAGGGAAGCTTAGAGAGTAGCGACGCATATGCCATACTTGATCAAAAGCCTTTTGATTATATCTGAGTGCCTATCCACACCAATGACTCTCTCATATTACCTAAGGGTCAGAAGAACATAAATCAGTAGAATTAGGATAGTATGTCCACGAAGTTTTACATCTAGAGGCGTAGAAAAGCCATGACTGATGATCTGAAAAGAAGGGAATTGAGACCCAGATGATTCCAGAGAAATGAAGTTAAGTAAGATGTTTTCAAAAGAATCTTAGATAGAATACAAGTGAGAGCTATAGTACGATAGTTAGAAGGATCATGAGCGGCTGCCCTTTTTCGGGATTGGTTTGGACCATATGCGCGCTTCCAGCACTGAGGAAAATGTACAAGTAATTAAAGCCATAAGAGGTAAGAGTTGAACGAGGACAATCGCCAGCTCGGAGCACATTCCCTCAATACACGGGGAGGAATGCCATCCGGGCACTAGCCTTCCTGACACTCATAGATCTCAGATTCCCATGCACCCGATCATGCGCAATAACGGAAGAGGCATAGGAAACCTGCAAGGAGAAGAAGCAGAAGGAGGAGGGATGCCGAAATCGTCCAGGGTAGAATTAGATGAAAAAAGGAGGCCCTGAAGATGATTAGCCTTTTCCAGTAAGGGAGAGTTAGCTATCGAAACCGTCAGAGCGAATAGAGTGGAGGAAAGGCAGACTTTAACAAAAGTTGTGTAGAGATGTTTTTGGCAGAGCGAGAAATTTTTATCAGTAGGAGAAGCCAAAAGTAGGTGTCGCATACTTTCTTTTAAGTGAAAGCCGCGTTAGCCTGTCCCGAATAATAGCCCTGCAACGATTCCGAGCAGAAAAGAAATAGCAAATGTGATAGGAGAACGAGAAGTTTTTCACTCCCGATACGCAATGCCTCTCTCCTGAATGGCGCGAGAAACATTATATTCCCCCATTCGAAAACATGGAATTTTGTTGGGAGAAAAAGATTTAGGGTTGAAGAATGGAATTGAACCCGCTTCATACCAGTTTCAACGATTACAGGGCCTAGCCCGTTTTCAAGCGGTGACCGAAGCGTTCCTCCCCGGTCAATTAGGCAAAGTACTTTACTCTCCAAGCAATAGTTATGCAAAGACATCACGACGCAACCGCCCCCCCAATTAGCCCCCCGCATTGAAAAGTGGCCAGAAGTACGGTTTGGGGCATTGGTGGATGCCTAGCTTGGAGAAAAAGTTTTAAAAA
Organism: Trachelipus rathkii; assembly: GCA_015478945.1. Lineage (NCBI taxonomy): Eukaryota > Metazoa > Arthropoda > Malacostraca > Isopoda > Trachelipodidae > Trachelipus > Trachelipus rathkii. The sequence goes on from JABUQX010024090.1 coordinate 6,535, forward strand.
ATTAAGGAAAGACTACAAGGTTGTGGTTCCAGAGTTTACCCATAGGAGGGAAAAAGGTTGTATTTATATCGAGAAGGCAGTAGTGGTGAAACATAAATCAACTGGCGTGTTCAAGAATTGGTTAGGACGACCTGGTATGTGTGTAGGTTCTTGGGTTCTTTAATTAGTTGTCCCAGATCGTTGAGAATAATGATGTTTTGGCTCCTCCCCTCCTGCATCAGTGTGAGAAGGAGCACCAGGCCACTCTGGTGATCTGAACGTTGAAATCAACTAACATAGATGATCTCAGCTTTGATGGGAAAGGAAGTAACAGTCTCAATGAGATAGTAGTAAGATATTCAAAAAGGATGTGAAAATCTGTTTTCGTTCGGCGCGAGTAGTATGCAGAAAACATTCAAGAATAGGTAGTAGTATGGGAGAAGAGATTTAAGCCACGAGAACAGGTCGAAATTCAAGGGATTCAAGATTCTCAATGACGTGTTACAGGAGGTGTTAATGTTTTATATAGGCAACAGACTCCACCATTTAGTCTGAATTATAAGGAAAAGATGAGGTTTGGAAGATTATAATATATATTTTATTTGAAAAAAGAATCCGCTGCTTGCTGGGTCTCAGACAGTAATGATGACGGTGAGGATAAATTCAAAGTTAGCGAGGGGATATTCCACAGATTCATGGTTTATCGTAATACTAATTAAATAGCTTGTCGTATAGTTAGAAGCAACCAGAATAGCTTTTCGGATTGAGTTAAAAATAATTTTAATATTGACGTCATGTAAATGATCTCTCTCAGAATTAAATCAAAGCTATCTTTTCATTCCACCTCATGTTCAAATTCGTCATTTTTGAATAAAAACAATATATCTCTAAAGATAAATTCTTGGGCAACTTTTAATTGGATTAAAGATGATACCTCCCTATTAAAGGCTTTAATGATAAATTTGATATGTTGAGGTGGTGGATTCACGCCTGCTAGCAGATTTAATGCAGTAATTCTCATATTTTTTCCTAAAGACTTAGAGTGGGTGTAAAATGTAAATACTCTTAAATACTGTAAAATATTAATAGCATTTTGTTTTTGATAGGTTAACCGAGAGTGTGTGAGAGGCCTCTGGGCTGGACAACAACAGGAACTAGTCTATCTACGAAACCGTAACCCTGAGCGAGGATCTATTCAGAATGCAAAACAAGCCCTCCGAAACTTAATAAATTCTTCCTGTGATCAACCTATTGGTTACCCAATTTACGTGTCCCCTTTGACAACCTCTTATGCAGACACTCATGAACAACTTTCCGGGTTATGTGGCAGTGCTATAACACCTAAACTTATAAAAGATACTGTTATTAACGTATGTCACCGGTAAGAATTGTATTTTTTTTTATAAATTCATTTGGTGTTTATAAATGTATATAATATAAAAGCATATCAACGAGTCATAATATATATTTCTTAGCTGGGTTGTATAGTCAATAATTCTCCCCAACTCCCATGCCTAATTTCTTTCTGGGTTGAAATCTACGGTGCTTGGTTTTTATGTTTGTTGAATAATTTAAGAAGGTGGAACAACAATGGAGTTGTCCGCTTTCTCTGATTCTCTTCTCTTCGTGTGCAACTTTGCAGTTTGATCGCGATGATGAGAGAACAGCACACCCTTCAATAAAAATAAAGCTTTTTATTAGTTTAATTTATATTTCTTGTAATTTTCATTCAATTAATTTGTAGTTTAATTAAGAACTTGACTTTTTTTATATTATTTTAAAATCAGTTTTTTATATCAATGCACAGGAACTCCAAATCCATTTTAATTAATTTTAATATTTACAATATACGTCTTGTAACCTAATTTTAATCCATGACACAATAGGAAATACATTCCTTAAGAAGAAGGTACGGTAGTTAACTACACTTGAGTGCACAAGGTAAAAACAAACCGACCAAAGAATTCTTACCTCTGGATGCATCCAGTTCTGCTTCTCTCTCTTTAGATTCTCCAAACAAAATCTTCCCGGATCCGGATCATCTTGTTCAGCAAACTTCTATTGAGATTATCTTAAAATGGTCGATATTTTTGGAGAATGAAGATGAGACCTGCTTTAGTTAAAGATGGAGAAAATGTCTGCTTATGGATGGATAGAGAAATTTTTTTTTTTAATTTGATATATTAGAGTAAAGTATTCCTTTTGTTCTCTTCATTTTTTTGAAGAATGATGAAGGGACGGTTTTTAATATTTTAAATTCGGCGACATTCTAGTGAACATCCAAAATCAGTTATTTCTCACCTTGTGCTCTTAAAATTAAGAAAAATCAAACCAGAAACTTATGAATAAATAAACAGTGTATTTATTTTTTTTAACAAAGGCCAGAGGCCCACATATGATCCATCAGATATTTGGAGTATCAATTATCTATTCAGATTAAAGGCTGACGTGACCCTATACATGTAGCTTCAAAGTGTTCAAGTTATAGGAAGTTGGGTAAAAAAAAAGAAGGAAGAGTGCTTCAGGCTTCACCCGTTGAGTATATGCCGGAATGAGCGTAGCAATTAGGTCTGGTGTTAGAGAGTTGGGGTGAGAAAAGATGGAACTATTGAACGAGTCTCACAAACTCTCCATAAAAGAGCAGGTATGCTATTAGAGGGTTTAGAAGAGCAATACCCATTATAATAGTGATAGTATAAAGAAAGTGAAGCAAACCTTCGACTGATATGAAAGATTGGAGAGGGTCGATGAAAGCAGGAAAATTGATAGAGCGAAAGCCTTAGATTCCAAACTTCTCCAAAAGCTGTGTTAGTGGAGCCACGTCAGATATGCGGTTCATTCTCCGTGCATTGTCATGCCTAAATAATTAGTGGAATCTTGATACTATTGATACCATTATTATTATTTTTATTTATTTACTGCTATAGTTTATTTTTACTTTTCCAGACTTCGGGAGAGATGTGTAGAAGGTTGTTCAAGCGGCAGCTCCGGACTTAATGATGAGTGTTCGAGAGTCAATAACATTCCAGAATCATTCCAAAATAGCATTCAACTCCACCAAGGTATTTATTGGAATTGATTTTTAAACTTTGTGATCGTATAATTTAATTATGTCTTTACGTTTCTCCTCTTATTAACTTACTTTTGAATAGTATGAGTACGGTTTTTATTGTGACATCATTATTAGTACCTGCATCTTGTGGAATTTGAGTAGATTTTACCTATATTCAAAATCATGGAATATATTATAAGCCTTCCAATGAGTTTAAGGCAAACTTTATTTATTAACTTGATGTGTATATATATTTTAAATCTTTTATTGCAGTTCTTTCCACTGTTCCTATCGCCGCCCATTTAAATCAAGACGGTTCACCCATAGGAGGGATTGGTTTAGTGCCTGGGAGCGGAGGCATGCCAATAGGAGGTTCTTTGTCAGGACATTCCCTGTCCAGGGGGTCTCTCCAAGCGACGCGTGGCTCTCTTATGTCCAACGTATCTTCCCTTATGGCTCCTCAGAATAAGCAGTCGTCAACTACTCTTGCAAGCCTCGCAGGATTGCTTAGCGACGGAACTCCTGCCCATCGTACCGGCGTAGAAGGAGGGGACGCCCCTAGAGAATTCTCTCATAGAGAAAAGAGCTCCGCACATAATAGTAGAGATAGTCTTACATACTCTTGCCAAAGAGAGAACGTTCAATGGGAAGCGGTTGGTACCATTGATTTTAGAGATAAGAGGGGTCATGGAGGAGGTAGTAGAGGGTCTTCAATGTCAGGAATAACTTTTCTTAGTAGAGAAGCTGCTCCCATTGGAAGCTCTTCTGGAGGACCACCTCTAGTTTCTGGGGAGGGTGAATGGGAATGGGAGATGAGTCCCCCAGAAATGGCTCTTTGCACAGCGGGCTCCGTCCATTCTTTGCATTCTTCTTCCTCGGTACCCCACCACGAGGGCACTCCCCCTCCTCCGACTTATTCTGGAGGAGGGCTATCTAGTCAAGAAGGGACGTCTGACTCTGGAGAGAGATTTTCGAGTCTTCACGACCTACAAGCGCGTTCATATCAACATTATCATTCCAAAGGACATTCGCAGCATCGTCAAATCAATACAACGTGGGCAGGACAGGAGGCAGTTGGTAGTGGCTCTGTTCCTTCATCAGAGAAAAGAAGAAAACACCATGTCCCCCAAAGAGTTAGGGTAAGTCCTTTTACTATTTATTGATAATAGTAGTTAGAATGAGTAGATTTTTTTAATAAAGATATACCCATGATATAGGCAGAATTTATAGACAAAATAACTTTGACAATTCTATCAATTGAAAAAAACAAAAACAAATTCTGATAGTAGTTTTCATTGGTTGGAATATTCTCATTAGATATATCTTCTTTTGAATGAAAATAATTTTTGTTACATGAATTTATAAATTTAATAACCTAAATATTAAGGTAGCCTTCCTGAAACTAAGCCAAACTTGATACCTTTTTCATTTGTAGTTCAGACTTTATGAATTTACTATTTTTCACTTTTTGTACTGGCAACAGCGTTTGGCCTTCAAAATTTTCAATGTTGAAAATATGGATATGTGTTCAAGTAGTTTTAAACCCCGCTAAGACCGATTCGTCGCTATCTTCGCACTTTGTTACAGTGCCTAAAGAAAACATTGCAAACCCCTCTCTCTCTCTTTTCTCTTCTCTCTCTCTTCTCTCTCTCTTCTCCTCTCTCGTCTTCTCCCTCTTCCTCTCTCCTCCTCTCCTTTTCTACTCTTCTCTCTCTCCCTCTCTTCCCCTCCTTCTCTTCTCCTTCTCTCTTCCTTCTCTCTCTCTGATCTCTCTCTCTCTCTTCTCTCTTCTCACTGCTCCTTCGTCTCTCCTCTCTCTCTTCTCTCCTCTCTCCTCTCTCTCCTCTCTCTCTCTCTCTCTCTCTCTCTCTCTCTCTCTCTCTCTCTCTCTCTCTCTCTCTCTCTCTCTCTCTCTCTCTCTCTCTCTCTCTCTCTCTCTCTCCCTCTCTTCTCCTTCTCTCTCTCTCTCGCTCTCTCTCTCTCTCTCTCTCTTCGTCCTCTCTCTCTGCTCTTCTTTCTCTCTTCTCCTCTCTCTCTCTTCTCTCTCTCCTCTCCTCTCTCTTCTCTTCTTCCTCTCTCTCCTCTCATCTCTCTCATTCTCCTCTCTCTCTCTCTCTCGCTCTCTCGTCTCTTTTCTCGCTCCTCTCTCTCTCTCCTCTCTCCTTCTCTCTCCTCTCTCTCTCTCTCTCTTCTCTCTCTCACTCTCTCACTCTCTCTCTCTCCTCTTCCTCTCCTCTTCTCTCTCTCTCTCTCTCTTCAAATCTCGCCCTCTCTTCTCTCTTCTCTCTCTCTCTCTCGGCTCTCTCCTCTCCCTCTCTCTCTCTCTCTCTCTCTCTCTCTCTTCTCTCTCTCCCTCTCTCTCTCTCTCTCTCTCTCTCTCTCTCCGCTCCTCCTCTCTCTCTCTCTCTCACTCTCTCTCTCTCGTCCTCTCTCTCTTTAAACCACTTGAATATACAATCGTTCTCTTTTTATATATATTCTATTATGCAACGTCAACGTTTCCGAATTTAAAGTGTTTCAATATTTCCCTCTGATCTTTCAGATAACAGACGCCAATCAGGTGTACGATACGTTAAATTTAGGAAGGAGGATCGATGTTATATGGCCTGACGAAGGAATGCGCTCAAGAGGTGGTCGAAATTTTTGGAATAATTGGGTACCTGTAGAAGGTATGGAAGGAACAGTCATCCACACGTGGAAGCCCCACCACCCGGACCCTAAGTTACGCTCTCACGTTGAAAAGACAATATATTTAGTGCAAATTCAGGACAAGTTTGTCCCTGTGGCCAAAAATGCTGTGAGAGACATTTCTAACGACGAAGATAGCTGAGACTAAGTTCTGTGATTTTATTATTATTATTATTATTATTATTATTATTATTATTATTATTATTATTATTATTATTATTATTATTATTATTATTATTATTATTATTATTAATATAATGTTTATTAAGATAATTGGATTTATTTTTTCTGGTCATTATTATTTTCCTTGTATAGTGACTTACCTTTTTCATTTTGTAATTTTTGTTTGTTTTGTTTTTTGTACTAATGCTAAAAGTTCTCCGAACACAGGTTTCGTTGTAACTCGTTTCTTTTGTGAGAGTTACTGTAATTTGTATATTTCAAAACTTACCCTTTATTTTCTTCTTTATAGATAAATATCAACTTGTTCCCTTCCATTTATCACGCTGTTTGAGGGAAGTTTTTAACTATTCTATAAATAACACCAGTAGAGAATTCAATTCATTTAAAGGAGTAATATTTCCCATTGCATTATTAATCGAGTCTAAAAATAAAGAAAATTCTGCCATAGCTTCACTATCTTCATTCTTAATTTCATTCCAGTCTTCTAACTTTTTCAAGTATGTATTAGCAATAACTTGTTCATTTTTATACTGCTTCTCGAGTTTTTCTACTGCTTTTTTATAACATATTTTCATCCAAATGCATACAACTTCTCACTATATATTCTGCTTTACCTTCTGTAAATACTAATTGAAATAGGAAAGCTTGTTCATTTCATTTTCACATTTTCCTTCTATATTGGTTTTAAAAACTAGAATAAAATCCTTAAATTTAGTAGGATCCTTTCCAGAAAATACCTCAGGCTCACACATTGGAAGAGGATTCTTAATACTCACTTCTAACTTTTGTTTTAAATTTCTACTAAATTAGACTCCTGATTATTATTCTCACCTATACTATTTATTTTAAGTTTCTGAAAAATTTACATTTTTATTTTCATTTTTACAGAGGTATCGCTAATACTGAAAAATGGATTTTCTAATTTTTTTTCAATTTTAATTAAGCTTTGTTCTAAGTTTTTTATATGACTACTATGTTGGTACAAATCTAAATTTTATAGTTCCCTTTTTTTGCCAAGTATTGTTCATGCTCTTGTAATTTTATTTTTTTCTATTTCGAGCAACAATGATTTTGCTATCGAACTTTTTGCACTGGCTCTACTTACTTTATTCACTTTACCTGATATGTTACTAGCACTATCTTGTGGTCCAATCCTTGGCTCCTATTTATTCATGTATTTTGAAATATCGGTTTTTATTTCATAATATGGCATTAATTTTAATGTAAGCCACTGCTGTATTTTATCTGCCTCTACAGATTCTGCTATTAATTCACTACAAGTATTTTTTAGAGATTCTACTTTTGCATCTAATTGTAATTCATCAGATTTTATTTCGAAACTTAAGTCTAACTTATTTATGAAGGCATGCCATAATTTGCCTTTAATAGTGTTAATTTTATAGGTAGCAGCCGCTAATTTTCCTAAAGGTACTTTAAAACCTCCTTCAGTTTTTTCAGTTTCATCTAAATTATCGATATCGCTCATTATTTTTATTATTATTAAAAAAGTATTAAAACTCTTAAAAACTAAATATTTATCGAACTCATTCACTCATTTTACTTTATATAAATAAAAACAAATAAAAGGTTTGATGTTATTTATCGACAATTTATATATACAGATAAATTTTTATATATCATATATATAAGTTTACCTGTATATATATATTTTTTTTAATTTATTTTATTATTTTTATTTTTTTTTTGCTATGCTTAAGGGGACCCTGTACTTGCCCAACCTTACTTTTTATGGTACAAAAAAAAATTTACTTTTTTATTACTTTAATTATTGTGGTAAATAATGAATTTTGTTTCAAAATCTTGAAAGGTTTTTAAGTATTACAGGATATTTTTTTATAGGTCAAACTAAAAATTTACTCCAGGTTCTAGAAATTGCACCAACTTTCCTGTGATCTTCAGGTTTTATTCTCATTTTAGTAATAAATTAAACTTTCCTTTTGCAAACACAACCTAAGATCAGGCTCTTTCTCAATCATATAAATGTAGTCAGAGTCGGAGCCGGAGCCGGAGCTGAGACGGAGCCGCAGATAGAGGGAAACAAAGCGAGACAATGAGCTGAAAATATCTGCAAAGATGGAGCTGAATAAATTTGAGAAGGAGCCAGTCGGAGTCGGAACCAGAGCCAGAGCTGGAGCTGGAGCTGGAGCCGGAGCCAGAGCTGGGAGCCGGCCGGGCCGGAGCCGGAGCGGCCGGAGCCGGAGCCGGAGCAGAAGCCGGAACCAAATTATACATTTTTTTGAAGAACTTGTTTTGGAAAGTAAAAATATTTCGCAAAGTCGGAGCTGAACTTTTCTGAAAATTGAAACGGAGTCGGAGCCAGAGCCGGATTTTGATTTCGTTTTGGGTCGAGCCGGAGCCGGAGCCGGAGCTTAAAACAATTTTTATTAATTCTGCAGGTAAAAATATTTTTCAAAGTTGGAGCTGAACAATTTTCAAAAGGATAGGTTGAGCCAGAGCCGGAGCCGGAGCCGGAGCCGGAGCCGGCCGGAGCCGTTTTTCAGAGTAATTTTTTTTAATTGTTTTTGCAGATAAAATACTTCTGCAAGCTGAAGTATTCTGAAATTGAAACGAAGTCGGAGCCGAGCCGGAGCAAGAGCCGGATTCGGAGCCGGAACCGGAGCCGGATCTGAAGAAAATTTTTCAAGAATTTTTAATAATGAAAGTAATTATACAAAGTTGGAGCTGAACTATTTAAAGGGAGCTTCTGAGCCGGAGCGGGAGCTGGAGCGGGAGCCGGAGCGGGAGGGAGGGTTTTGTTTGTCGGAGCTGGAACTGGAGCTGGAGTCCTGGCTCGGAGCCGAGGTAAAGCATAACATTTTAGCAAATTGTTTTTTGCAGATAAAAATACTCTAAAGTCGGAGCTGAGATCTCTTCTGAAATATGAAACGAAGTCTGAGATAAAGCTTTGAGCTGGAGTCGGAGCTCGATGCGATCTAAGGAAATAAATTTTTTCAAGAAATTTTTGAGATGAAAGTAATTAAACAAAATTTGAAGATGAACAAATTTTGAAAGCGAAGCCGGGTGATCAGCAGCTGGCAGTGGCTTCAGAGCTGGAGCGGAAGCCGTGAGCGAGCGGATAGCCTCAGGTAAAGGAATCTTTTAAAGAAATTGTTTTTTTCTTTAGGTTAAAATACTTCTGCAAAGCTGGAGCTGAACTTCTTATTCTTGGAATGAAAACCAGTCGGAGCCTATGTTTGTTTGGTTTGCCGGCTTCAGCATACCCTTTCGCAAGTCGGGTAAATTCCTTAAAGGAGCCGAAATAATTTTAAAAAGGAACTGGAGCCGGCCAACCGGAGTCGGAGCTTCACAGGCCGAAGTCGGAGCCGGAGCCGGAGCCGGAGCAGCCAAAAATAATTGCCGGAGCCGGGGCCGCAGCCGGAGCCGGAGTTTATTTATTGGGCTGTGTTTAAGATAATATTTTGGAAAGTAAAAATATTTCAGCAAAGCTGAGCTGAAATATTTTGAATAGATACGGAGCAGTGGGTGCGGTGCGGTGTGGTGCAGGTGGTGCCATGTGGTGTGAATAAAAACTTACTCTAAGTTTGGTGCTCATTTAGGTGAGGTAGTGCGAAATATCTTAATTTGTTTAAAAAAAAATCATTCAAAAATTATCGTTCTCAAAAATCACTTTTTTTTCCATATCAACTGACATAAAAATTGCTTAAAAAACGAAGTCTATTGTGTTGGAAATTTCAGGTTATTTAGTATATTAGCATATTATTATATATATGGCTATTGCTACATATATATATTGTTATATTATTATATTATTGTTATTATTACATATATAATATATATATGAAAAGAGCATATTATTATTATTACATATATATACATAGCTGGCTAAGGTTACACAATATTGTTAGCAGGCAGCATGCCAGCAGGTGCTGGCGCTGGCTGCAGCTGGCTATGCTGTTGCTGGCTACAAGGTTGCTGGCTACATATACATATACATACATATGCGCTGCATACATGCTGCTGGTTACTATTGTTATACATACATACTATATACTACATATACATATACTACATACATATATAGGCGAACATTCTCAACGAAGTTTTATTCTCTGATTGAAAAACTTGGGTTGGTGTCAGACAAGTTTGAAGTGATGACCTTGAAATTATTTTTTTGAAATTTGAAATTCAAATTGGACATTTGATGTGACCTCAATATTTTTTTATTACGAATTTCAAAGGCAAATGATTATATCTTTGTGGCCACACTTATACCAATGTGGAAAAAAATTATATTTAATTATCTTAAAAATAAAGTTTTTATATGGTTTCTCAGTTGAAACAGTAAATATTCAGAACTTTCTCCCTTCTTCTCCCCCATAAATCCCAAACTATGAAGTCTATTGAAACGAAATAAACAGAAATACAAAGAATGATAGTTCCTTTTTAAATAAAAAGTACAAATTTTACGATTGATAGAAACTGTAATTTCGAGTACAGGGTCCCATTAAATACTTAATTTATGTCAATCAAATGGTGATCATTCCTCACATCTGAGCGACAGCTTTTGTGTTCTTCATCCAATCCTTCTTCTAAATTAGAAGAACTCATTGATAACTCTTCAGTGGTGAAAATACTCCATTCGACATATTCTTTTTATTTGCATAGTAGATATATACGAACAGGTTCTAAAAATATAAAATTATAACAAAACTATAAATATATAAAAGTACAAATACTAAATGCTAAAACATAAACATAATAATACATGATTATCCATAAATGCATTAAAAAATAGTTATTCCTGTTAAAAAATATTAAATAAAAAATTATTGTTATTTTTGGACTTTTTTATTTATTTTACTCCTTATTAGCTTTTGTTTTGAAAAACTTATAGATGTTACTTTTTTAAATTAATACCACATCTTCACACCCAACTATAATAGTTCACTGAAAACGAATAACTATTACCTTCTATTTAGTGGGCTTATGACTTTTGGTTATATATTTGGTCGAGATAGGGTGGATGGCATATATTACTCAAATTGTAGGGCTGCTGCTTTATCAATAAAGTTGCTTGAAGATGGCTCTAATAGCTGATTGAATAGCTTGATTGAATAGATGTTACTAAGTGTTTCTTCCTAATGTTGATTGAAGTTCAATTCTGTCCTTTGCCTCTTTATTTTCAATTCACTTTTTTGGCAAAGTTGGCAGCTTGTTGTTTCAGTAAGCCAGTTTGAGTTTCTGGTCAGCTTACATTTGCTTTGCAGTACACTCCAATTTACTATTTACTTAATATTTGCCTCTTAGCCTCTTATGTCTAAGATTTGGCAGAAGTTCTAGTCATCCCACTCCCATACCTCTAATTTCCTCAGCAATTTTCTCTGTGTTGCAATCATTTTTGCTTTTCTTCTCTCTTGTGGAATATTACTCGGTAATATTTGTAAACCATAGTTGATGCTCACATAGTGCTCACCTAGTATAATAAATTTCCTCCTTTCTTTAATCCTTTTTTCATTTTTTCTTTTTATTTTCATATTTTTATATTTTAATTTGGAAAATATTACAATAGTATATATATATATGAGCATATGTTATATATATATATATATATATATATATATTGATATAAAGAGGTTATATATATATATATATATATATATATTAAGGTATAATATATTATTAAGTTATTAATTATTATAGTTATATTTAAGAATATTATTATTAAGGTTAAGATATATATATATTATATATATATATATATATATTATATATATATATATATATATATATATATATATATACATATTAAGTTATATATTTATATATATATTATGTATTTTGCTAATATTGTTGTTATTATATATTATATATATATACATATATCATATATTATTATTATTATATATATATTATTATTATATATTATATATTATTGGTTATTATATTGTTATATATATATATATATATATATTATTATTATATTATTACATATATGTTAAGATTTATATATATATATATATATATATATTATTATATTATTATATATATATATATATATAATATATATACAGCTATATATTACATATATATATATATATATATATGTTATATATATATATTATGTTATATATGTTATTGTTGCTATAATATATATATACATATGCCATATATTAGTACACTAATAAAATATTATATGTACATATATATAGCATACATATTACATAGTTATATACATATTATTATATATATATATATATATATATTATTATTATATTATTATTCCATATTATTATATTAAATTGTTATTATGTATATATTATTATATATTACATATACGCTATACAGCATATTATAGTTAAGGCTGCTGGCGCTATTATTGTTATGGGTTACTACATATTGTTAGCTGATAAGGCTATTATATTAAGATACATACATATATATATATGCATATTAGCTATGTTACAAGATATTAGTTGTTATATTGGCTATATACATACATATTTGTTATATATTGTTATGTTATACATATAATATCCTATACATATATATAAATATATTATTATATATATATATATATATATATATATAGCAGTTATAGAAGATATATATATATATTATACATATTATTATTATTATATATATAGCATATATATATATATATACATATATATATATCTTCATATATCTATATATATATAGCACTGTATACATACATATATATATATTATTATATAAGATATATATATATATGCTATATATTACAAGAAAGTATACATATATATACATATTGCTGGTACACGCCATGGTTATATTTTTAAATTAATCAGGCATATATTAATATATTATTACGCAGGTTAGTTGGAGTTGGCTGGTATATGATAAGAAGTATATTATTGCTGCTGGCGCCATATACGTTGTTGGCTATTTCATACATAAGCATATGCTGGTGCTGGCGTTGCCAGCATACGCTGGCTACATACAGCAGGCTGGCTGCTGGTTGGTTGGCATTATTACATACATATATTGATGCCATGTTGCGTTACAAGGCTGGCATACTACATGGCTACATTACAATGCCACATGGCTACGCTACTACATACGCAGCAGCAGCCAGCAGCTGAGCAGCTGCTGGTGAGCAGAAAGAGATATATATATATATATATAGTATATATATATATATATATATATATATATATATATATATATATATATATATATATATATATATATATATATATATATATATATATATATAAACAGCTAGCCTTAAGCCTAAATTTCATTCGAACTGTCTGGAAAAAAAACTATCATTTTACATAAATTTAAACCTAGAAAAGAGCCTCTGACCCATTATCATATCGCCCAATCTCTCTACTATCAACACTATGCAAATTACTAGAAAAAAACATAGTTAACAAAATAACTCCACACATCATCAAACACAAATTCCAACACGGCTTCAAACAAAACCACTCAACTACAACCGCACTCATTAGCATTATACAACCAACAATCAACGGCCTAAACGCAAAACCAACTCATGAAACAATTATCAGAACAATCCACATCAACAAAGCATTCGAATCAATACCTAAGCTCAACTTGATCCACAAAGTAACAAAATCTAACATCCCCACTAACCTAAAGAAACGGATTTCCACCTTTCTATCAGGACGAACAGCACAAATACTAACAAACATTCAAAATCCAGAACAGAAAGGATCAACAATGGAGTACTCCAAAACGCAATATCATCCCCCACACTATTCAACCTATTTACGGCTGATCTACCTCAACCACAAACAGATCACTCAATCATAACAACCTGGACAGACGACATCACCATAGTCACTACACACCAGAATTTAAGCACATCTACCTACCTGACACAACAATACATCAGCCAACTCCAAACATGGCTAACAGAAAACAGAATGTCCTCCTCACCAACAAATCGTCAATTACATTAATTACAACCGACCGCCAACTTGGCACCACACATAAAATAATAACAAAATTATAAACTTATTATAAACTTAATATAAACATTATAAAATTATAAAATTATAACAAAACTATAAATATATAAAAGTACAAATACTAAATGCTAAAATATAAACATAATAATACATAATTATCCATAAATGCATTAAAAAATAGTTATTCCTGTTAAAAAATATTCAATAAAAAAATATTGTTATTTTATGGACTTTTTTATTTATTTTAGTCCTTATTAGCTTTTGTTTTGAAAAACTTATAGATGTTACTTTTTTAAATTAATACCACATTCACACCAACTATATTAATACCTATAAAAATAACTATTACCTTCTAATTTACTGATGTATTGGATTTCAGAAATAGCTGAGCTTAGGGCGGATGGCTTAGATATTACTCAAATTGTAGGGCTGCTGCTTTATCAATAAAGTTGCTTGAAGATGGCTCTAATAGCTGAAAATTCCTTTTGTGCTTCTTCTCTAGTGGCTTCTCTTTTTTGTAGAGTTTCTTAGCTGGGGTCGATAAACTTTTATAGCTTTCTTATTCATATATTAATGATTCAGCTTGAAGTATTTAGTCAATTGCTAGTAATTCCACCTCAATAGTTTCTTCTTTGGGAAATTAATTAGCTCTTGATTGAATAGATGTTACTAAGTGTTTCTTCCTAATGTTGATTGAAGTTCAATTCTGTCCTTTGCCTTTATTTTCTCAATTTACTTTGGCAAAGTTGGCAGTTTGTTGCTTCAGTAGCTTGTTTGAGTTTCTGCAATAGCTATATTTGCTCTTGCAGTATCTCCTAATTTACTATTTTTACTTAATATTTGGCTTTCAGCCTTTATTCTATTTGCAAGCCCTTAGCGTCACATCACCCTATACTCTGATTTCCTCAGCAATTTTCTCTGTGATGCAATCATTTTTGCTTTTCTTCTCTTGTAATATTTTGGTAATATTTTGTAACCATAGTTGATGCTCACATAGTGCTCACCTAGTAATGAATTTTCTTTAATCCTTATTTTTTCTTTTTTTTTTTATTTTCATATTTTTTTATATTTTAATGGAAATATATAAACAATATATATATATATATTATATCTAGATATAAAAAGATATATTTATATTTATAGATATAGTATATATATATATATATATATATATATATTAAGAAGTATATATATATAAGGTTATGTTACATATATATATATACATATATGTAAAATGTTATATAAATTTTTTTTGATTTAATTTACTATAGGTCCGTATGTTCCTGGAAGTTAGTTAACTCAAAGATTTATATATATATATATATATATATATATATATATTAGTATTATTATGCTATATATATATATATATATATTACATAAAGATATATTTATATATATATATATATATTATTATTATTATTAAGTTGCTATATATTACATATACATATATATATATATAT
>JABUQX010024091.1:0-2500 GCA_015478945.1 Trachelipus rathkii
TTCTGTATATACTTCTGTATATTCCTAGATTTAAGAGAAAATTCTTTAGTTTGTAGAATGGATTCTTCTTATTCTGTTAGTCTAAGAAGGATACTTTTAATTTTAAGGACTTGATGAAAGTACATTTCGCTTCGCGTCTGTACTAAAAATTTTTCTTAGTTAAGAAATACTTAGTGGATTAGGAAAAACCTTAGACTGGATTAGACGAACGATCGTCATAATTTTAAGAAAATTAGCTTGGATTAGTAATACGATTCCTTAAATTAAGAAAAGTTATCGGGATCAAGTACCCTTATTCATAGGAACAGTCTAATCTTAGATCTTAGACGTGTAGCGATTCGATAATCTTAGAATAGATTATTTCAAATTCTAGTTACTTAGTTTTTTTTTAATATAAAGAACCTTTTAAAAATATGTTTCACTCTCAGAATAAGGGGGGGACATAAGCCTGTTGCAAATCAATAAAACATAAATACAAAATAGAAAATCCAAAAAACTTTTCTATTAAGAAAACAAAAAATAAAAAATAAGCAACTAATAAGTAAGTAAGTAAGGAATAAAAACAAATTAGAAGTACAACTATAAAAAATCACACTAGTAAGTAAGTACAGATAATAAACAACTAGTAAATAAACAGAACTAATATTACATAGTATTTTATTAAGCGTTGAAGTTAAAAAACTATTACTTAGATTTAAGTCACTAACTCGTTTATAGTTCAAGTAATACATTTAGTTTAGTTAATAATAGACGTCGAATGCTTTAACTAAACCAATTAATTTTAAAATGTTATTAAACATAATTAGGCGACCTTAAATTTTCAAAACCAAGAAAAGTATAAAGTATAAATATTTCAGAAATGAATTTCGGAATACCAGCTTTGTTGCTACTCTTCATCGTATCAACATGCCAAAGAAGCAACCTCATAAATGAAAAGGAAGAAACAAAGATTCTACCTGGTTTAGTTCTATATCGTACGGGAGAAGTCAACTTCATAGAAGGATACCTCGATCTAGTTATTTCCTTAGAATGTCCTCCAGACAATTAAAGAAACAATCATCAAGACAACGTAAACTAGTGAACCAACGTCAAATGAATCGATTTCCTAACACATCGTTCGATAACCACGTTTCGTTAAAAATGTTTCGACACATCTAAGAGGGCTCACCAATGGGAATTCAAGCTAATGACCATCCGAGTTAAAGAGTGTTAGGCCCAGAACTGAAACGGAAGGTAAGTGAAATTGTTCCATTGGAATGCCTGCAGAGATTCGTAAAAGGAAGCGCAGCCGCTTTTTGAATTTGTGATGGAGAACGTCCTCCATTCTTTTTTGCACTGCTACCGATAACCAGGTAAAACTCCTTCAAAGAAGAAACAAATTATCTTAGGTATAATGTATGCATCTACTTCATAACTTACTGATATACTGAACAAAAGAACAAGTTTGAAAGCGAATACTCGTAACTTATATAATAAACTTAGGGAATAGCTTACAAAAATTAATAGAATTCAGAATAGTCTAAGTGCTACGCACAATATAATAAACCAATTGGGAAGCATCAGGGCGTTAATAAATCTAATTGAACAAACAGTTCAGCATAACATCCACCAAATCCACCAATTAGTGATAAATTCACTCCAACTCGCTAAAAACAAAATAACCAACTCACAACTTTTTTCTCCCATCTTCCTATTGCCTTTCGTACTAGAAATGAACAAGAAACTAAACTTCACACAGTCATTCCTCTAGAACAAAAACATATCAACTTTTCTAAACCTATTCTTGGACTATCCAATCTGCAGCTAGCCCCTATGAACTAATCACTTTAATTCCTTTTATCTCAGTAGAAAATTTCATCTCGTATAAACTTATACCTTTTCTTACTCATCTTCCTTTAAATCAATCTTTAGTTCGAGTTATGTACAACGACCCAAATAATTATTTCTTTGTGAATTATGGAAACCGGAGATACACTTATCTTAAGGAATCGGCACACGATCTCTGTCGACATGTAGGCCAATTAGCCATTTGTCCCCAATCCCAAGTGTTTGCTTCCATTGATGAATCAGTAAGTTTATGATCTTTAATCTTGAATTTCACTAATGATTTTTCACACTGCCCTATCGCAGAATATAAGTCACCTTATACTGTCGCTTTAGGACACTTCACCCTTATTTCTTTCAGAAAAAACCAGGGCTTCAATCGCATGTGAGAAACCCAACTCTATGCAGCATGTCTATGACTATGTCTTTACTATTCCTCACGGATGTGCTTTCATTTCTTCTAAGTTCCAGTTTAAGAACCCTATTCACCTTGAAAGAATGATTACTCTTGTTCTCTAATTTTCTACTCGATCACGTTTTTCAACTTTTATCTCACGTTGCTGTTACTAAACATTTCTTCTTGTTTTGGAGGTCCCTAACTGGACTAGAATCTCTTAATAACTTCATTGGGATTCAAGATTGGGATCAATTATAACCAGACGATGCACGCCTTTTT
>JABUQX010024091.1:5000-12500 GCA_015478945.1 Trachelipus rathkii
TTAACTAAAGGAATACCATAGGGTAAACCGCAAAGATGGCAGGAGTCGGGGTCTCTCGGCCTCCCGGTGGACGACGGGGGGACTTCGTCCCCCCCTCTGTCCCCCGTCGGCTCGAGCCCCCTAAATGGGGTAAATAATTTTTTTTAAATATTTCCGACGAATGAAAAAAAAAAAAAAAAAAGAAGAAAAAACTAAAAATTTTCCGCTGATTCCAAATATATAATTTGTTTTACTGTAGGTGCTGCCGTTCTCGAGTTACATGATGTCAGCTTTGGACACTCTGACCAATAATAATATTTTTAATAATTATTAAAACTAATAATAATAAATACAACTCTGAAAACATTGAATTATAACGAACTGTTGTGACATCTGTAAAATTAAAATTTTTCTTGCAAAATTTCATGGTTGATAACTCTTCTGCCCAGCAATAAATATAAAGCAAAATTTGTCGAAAAGGAAAGTTGAATCTTTCCAACCAAGTGCCTTTCTTTTCAAAGTAAAAATTTACCTGACAACCAGATTTGTAGCATACCCAGCGATAATAATTTTCCCGTCACTAATTTAAATTTACATGCTATGCATTTTTGTCACATATTTTGTGACGTAGGAATAATATTTTAATGTTGACAATATATGTTATTGCCATCCATTTCCCTTTTGAAGATTTCTTATTAAGAAAACAAATTAATTTCCATGTTTTTTATTACAACCAAAAATTAACAAAGAACTTCATTACAGATTAATAGAACAACAAACAAACTAAAAATTTAACTATTAACGAGTAGTTTTTCTTCCAACATAATATAGAAACAAAAAAAAAGAATAGTTTTGAAAAACTTCGTTAATAAGATCTTCTTTGATACTATTTTAAATATTTACAAAGTTGAAATCTTTATCATTATATAAGCCCTTTAATTTCATTGCTGCAACTGTCAAGAAATATAGTAAGAACCTATATATATACTATATATATAAGTATATATATAATAATGAATATAGTATATATTATATATATAGTTATATACATATATATATGGTTGGTATATAAGTATATATATATATAATATTAAATATAACTGTTATATTATACTAGTATAATGGATATTATATAACTATATATATAATATATATATATAATATATATATATATATTAATATAATATAATATATCTATATATATATATATATGTTAGAGAGAGAGAGAGAGGAGATGAAGAAGAGAAGGAGAGAGAGACGAGAAGAGAGAGGAGAGAGATGTAGAGAGACGGAGAGAAAGAGAGAGAGAGAGAGAGAGAATTATAAATACTAATCAAAAGCAAGAAATATGACAAGACCAGCAAAACAAATACGTATTCGTTCGTTCGCCGAGACGTTAATTTATGGAACATGGGAGTCAATTTTCCGAATTGTTTCGTATTCACAAATTTGAATTTCAGTATTGAAAACAAAGCGGTTGTTCTTGATATGCAAGCCGCAAGTTGTAGTATAAAGCGTCCACTGCGGTCCATTTTTACAACACATTTTTCTCCTCAAAAATGTATAGGGCATGTGTTGTAAAGTGTCTGCAACAGTCATGTTGGTTTGACATTTGGACTAACTAAAATTTGATGACGTTTTTTTTTCATTAAATAATAAATCATTGGAGTGTTATTATATATAAGATGCAATTTATTTCTTAATATTAATGTCCTTACTAAAAAAATAAAGAATAAAAAATAAAAGGAATAGTTTGCACACCTAACTGCAAGTTGCATAAAATGGTGGTTGCGCAAACCTGCAACCAGGCCACGAGCCGCCCCTGAATATATATATATCTTATATATGATATAGATATAATATAGATATATATATATAGTATCATAATAATATATAAAGGTGATTATATATATATATATATATGAATAGTACATATATATAATATATATATGTGGCGTAGGCCAGGAGCTTCATTTAGGGGCTAAGGTTGGTGATTAGTAGTTATATATATATAATATATATATGATATATATAGTAGTATATATATATATATATATAAGTGGCGTGCACTATATATATACTATATATAATATATATATAATTATGTATATATATTATAATATGTGTGTGTGTGTGTGTTGTTGTGTGTGTGGTGTGTGTATGTGTGTGTGTGTGTGTCTGTGTCTGTGTGTGTACGCAGGATTTAATTGGGAGCTAGCAAAGGTTGAGTGATTTATGTCCCTGCTCACACTAATCAATAGGCGAGCGTGGTTGTTTGTAGTTTAAGTTTATACTTTTCATGGCTAATAGAAAAATAAGAATAAATAAAAAAGTTATTTCCGGTATAAAACTCAATAAATTAAAATGAACAAAAATCCTACAACAGTATTGCTTAAAAAAGAGGTTCAGTAAAAAAAATATCTATTTGAGAGACCGTAAAGTAATATTTGTGGGGGTTGGGCGAGTATTGAGTCCCTGGAGTGGGAACTACATATGACTCTAACTATCATGGTAGACGCGCGGTTGAATTTTCAGCGAAAATTCCGGCAATTAAACAATTTGGTATGCTCCAATTTCGGTTACTCAGTTCTCGGTGTTTACTCCACTTGGTTTACATAACAGCTACATCCGTAAGAAACATACACCATCCTACACAGTCCGCATTAGCCTGTCTTCGTTTATTGTGTTTCTTAACCAAGTATTTACTCTTCAAAGAGTGCTAAAAAAAGGACCTTTCAATGTTATGTGTTAAAACCCGGTAAGCACCAGTTCAATTAACAGACAGGTTTTTTTTAATTTGAGGAAAAATGGATTGGCTTCTTTAATGACCAGTAAGTTCCAAGTCTTTCAACTTTTGCTTTTCCATTTTTTATCCAGCCACTCTCATGCTTCAAAGACATTGAAATTGAATTTCTTGAAGAGTACATTTTAATATTTCAACCAATTGCTGTTGCATTAGATTAGGCTACAGTGTGATAAAAGCTGTTTTTATGGAACTTTGCTTCCAACATTGCTAGGGATTGAAAAAATTAATCGCTTAAATACGTCTCTACTTAGACATGTCATCCTCGTTCTTTACAGCATTACTCAGTTTCACAGAATAGATTTCGGAAGTTTTCTTAGTTTTGCATATCTCGGCCACACCCGCAGTCTTGGCACCTATTACTTAATGCCTAGCCACAAAATCAAAAGATGGCTCGCCCATAAACCTGAATATAATACCGGGAAAATAGGAAAAAAGTATCAGGAAATGCTAATCGGGGCTGTCAGAAATGAGGTTCAGGCAAATACATCTCAAGAGCCTAACGAAGTAATGGATTTGGCTGAAGGTAGCAGTCCAGATGACTTTTTGAATACGAGAGTTTGTCATCTACATCACCCGCGTCATTAAACCTTTTTTGATCGCGTACCCCAAAGACGAAAATAATTCTAAGTTCTATGTAAAATATATATTAGTATATATATATATATATATATATATATATATATATATATATATATATATATTATATTTATATATATATATATTTATATATATATAGATATATATTAAATCTAAGATATATATATATATATATATATATATATATATATATATATATATATATATATAGTATATAATATATATATATATGATATTATATATAATATATATAATATATATATATATAGTATTATATATATATATAATATATAGATAAACATCTATATATTTTTTAATATATATATATATATATAAAAATATTTTATTAATAAATAATATTTAAAAAAATTAAACTTAAATTTAGGTATCTTATTTCATTATAGTATATTCCACATTATTTCTTTATCTATATATACTATATATATATATATATATAGTATATATATATATATATAAACTCGCGGACAATTTTAATGCATCACCGTAAATATAATGGTAAAACTTTTTCATTTTTTGGAATGGTAGAGCTACGGTTTTGTTTTTACCTAACTGTTGGGTGTATAACCTTATGTAACTACACCGTGTATGGGAACTAAATGGCATTATAAAGACAAGAATTCACATTGAAGAAGTAAACAACTTTGTACCTTCATCAGGAGAAACTAGATGGGATGGCAAGACACCGAACCTAAACGAAACAAACCCTTACTCGCTGGTAAGTCGTAGCTTGACTAAAGACTGTCACAATGAAATACGAATCGTCAGAGAGAGGAACATGACATAGGTAGTATCACACTGCCGGGAAAGCAGGCCATTCGTCAGAGACAGGTGGCTGCACAATCTCAGGGTAAACCAATCGGGGTTCAGTCCGATCTTCGTCCGTTTAGGGAGACTTGCAGCAACCGTAGGTAGGCGACATGGTCAGGGTCGCCCGAGGTGACGTTCCCAGAGAGATGAAAGATTCGTCATCTGGCAGTGGGCTTCGTGATCGTTCCAACCGAAGCGTAACAGCTACAACACAGCCCTCCGTGAGTAAGAACATGTTTGCCCAATTTTCCGAAAAACGTAATCCGTGAGAAGACGACAGAGATGAACATGGAGTACTTATTACAAGGTCTGCCATCGGCCTTCTCTGATCAGGGAACATCGGGTTGCAATTACAATTTTCAAAGCGTATGGAGATTGGACACTCACAGATGAGTCGAGGTTCACACTACATGGACCAGATGGACGTCGACGAATTTGGAGACGTGCAGGTGAGCACTTTTCTGCTTGCAATATCTCCCCAAGGATTCCTTTTGGAGGTGACTGTGCATTTTTTTTGGGGGTTCTCGCACGGCAGTGCATGTCATGAGCAGAGGAACGCTAACGGCTGAATCGTCCAAGAGTATATAGTGTCTTTCGTGTTCTTCAATGGCGTCCATTTTTTGTTACTCCATGACAACGCCACAAAGCACACTGCACAGGTCTTCCAACGGTACCTATACAACAGGTAGGGATCAGACCCCTCGCCATTTCTGCGAGGAGGAGCCCGGACATGAATCCCACTGAACATGTTTGGAATTTGTTGGGTAGGCGTATTCGAGCCCGTGAACATGCTCCGTCCACACTAAGGGAGCTCGCAAACGCTTTGACAACATCCCGCAGTAGACTATCTCCAAGGTCATTTCATCAATGCCGAATCGCTTGGAGGAAGTTGGAAGGGCCAGAGGGGGTACAACCCATTATTAGACACCTTTATGCTGCATTTCACATTGTAATTTGTAGAATATTTTTGTTGATTAATAAAATCATCATATCTATATTTTTTTTCGTTTTCTTTTTTATGCCATTTAATACCCTTCACACTGTCGTTAAATACGGTTTATACATTTATAACCCTGTGCAACACTCCCGAGGTAGGTATGAACCAAATAAAACCAAACCCTAGCCCTACATTTCCCAATATGAAAGAGTTTAAATTATATTTACGGGTAATGCATTAATTTGCCCGTGAATTATATATATATATATATATATATATAATAGTATATCATATATATATGATATATATATATAATATATATCATATATATATAAATATATATATATATTATATATATATATATCGAACTCAACTTGATACAGGATCATCACAGCTCGCAAATGATCGAGATGCTACTGTCTTTGGCGTACCCTCCACCATCAACTCGTGTACCGGCCCCGGGGTACGCGTACCTCACTTTGAGACCACTGATCTACATTCTACCCGCTCATTAAAAAAGATGAACTAGAAATAGAAGTGCTAAAATACCTTACGGATAACGACAGATTCCTAGAGTCACTTAATAGGTATCCCTGTGACGTGAAAGTCTTTCTGCACTACAATGCTCAACAACCGGCACTAAAACCTTGTCGAGGCGTTGTTCCGCCTTTGCGGGAACATTTACTCCTCCCAAGAGAATCAAAGCTATATATAATTGTTTTGAAAGTCTAGTCATTCGTTATAGTAATTCTTCATATTTGTAATGTCATTAAAGCTAAAGTTAGCTATAAATAAAATCCTTATGTCTTTCTTTTTTATTTTATTTATGCCTATATGGTTACAGAAATTATTATCAATTAATTAATAAGTGATTAACTATGTTTAAAATTTAAATAGATCATTATTATTACTAGTTATTCTTAATATAATTGACCTCAACTTTACAATACATTATTAATGCCAATTTTTTATTTATTATTATTATCTATATATTATTAAAATTAATAATATCTACTCTTAGTACTTTACATACCAATAATATCAAACAATGTTTAAATAAGAAGATCGCTAGCTAGGGTTCCAAAGTGCACGCACAATTGAGATAATCTTCGTACGTTTTATAAATACAAATAACGATTAATTAGCAGAAATTTAAATATGGATAAATATGTATCACTTAAATTCCATAAATATATAATTTATTGCACTAACTTTACATAATGAAACTTATAAAATAGATAAAAATTTTAAAATTGTATATTTCTCTATTATTTGGTCAATGATAGTAATGTAAATTGCAGTTTTTCCAATAATTTTAATCTTCTAACAGTAAATATGTATATGATCATGTACCCAAAACTGTAAAACTGTTATCAAGCCCGAAAGGGCTGACCGAAAGTAAGCGGCGTTACATGTAACTGGCGTTACAATGTGAACTCGAGTAACAGGTACGCTTCGAAAAGAATTTAAAAATTGTAAACGATGTAACGATAACGCTACCCCTTTTCTCTCAAGTACGAGTAACGGTAACGCTAACCAATTTCATGTAACGATGCCCATCTCTGTAATATAGTAACATATATATATATATATATATATATATATATATATATATATATTTTGACAAAGTTTGAAAGTTCGAAAGATCATTTGAGCATCCTATTCCCCTAAGTTGTAGAACGACAATGTTTTTTTCTTAATCGGGAACGATCGTCTCTGCTTCTCGTAATTACGGAAGGTTTGTCAGTTGTGGGGCATATGCATGAGTAAAATAAGAGAACCAACCGGAATGAAAATTGAAATGAATGACAATTTCGAAGGAAGGATTAGATTGTTTTAAGACGTCTCAAGAGCAGTAACCTGGATTAGAAGGTGCTGTAGAACCAGTGATTATGGAAAGGATTAAAAGAAGAAAAAGATGGAAGGGTTTTGTGTTTAAAAGAAAGTTTATTGGAAGTCTGCAGTTAAGCGGTAAGTAAATTAAATTAAGAATTTTTATTTTGTAGAAATTTTAGGAATTTGTTATTTAATAAATGTATGTTACTACTTCAGGAGCGAGTGTGGGGACACACACGTAGATGGTTTCCTGTGTTGCAAAATAATAAATCATGGATGTGATTTCCGAATATCAGTTCAGTGACAGACAACTCTAAGTGATGAAGTAATTAATAAAAGGCGATCGGTTTAGTAAACAAACGAAAAGAGAAAAAAGGACAATCGGACAAATCGGGGCTTGTTGATGGACTAAAATTAACAGAAGCTGTGGAACACACTTAGTCTTTAGGATTTGCAGTGAGGTTGAGTATATCACTGGTAAACTGTAAGTTACTTAATTAATTGTTCATTCTCCTAA
>JABUQX010024091.1:22500-25970 GCA_015478945.1 Trachelipus rathkii
ATAATAATTAATAAGAATGATTAATAAATAATAATAATAATAATACATAATAATAATAATAAATAATAATAATAATAATATAATAATAATACTAATAATTAAATAATAATAATATTAATAAATAATAATAATGCATAATAATAATAATAATAATAATAATAATAATAATAATAATATAATTAATAATAATAATAAAATAATAATAATTAATAATATTATAATAAATAATAAATTATAATATTATACTATATATACTATATATATATATATATATCATATATAATACTATATATTATTTATATATATATATATATATATATAATATATATATAGTATATATATATATGCGAACTCGTGGAAGCACACGTGCTTTCATCATAAGGATATGCATATATATGTATCACACACCACACACACACACACACACACACCCACACCACACAAGCAATAGTATAATAATAATAATACTAAGTAATAAGAATTAATAATAATAAATAATTAATAATAATAATAATAATATATAAAATACATAGATAATAATAATAATAATATGAATCAATAATAAATAATTAAAATACTAATAATAATAATTAATAATAATTATAGTTAGCTATATATATATATAGTATATATATATTATTATATATTTATATATTATATATATATATAGATAGGTATATATATATACTATATATATATATATATATTAATAATACTATTATATATACTAGTACCGTACTACTAGTAATATATATATTACTTACAACACATACACACACATACACCACATACCATAGACCACATACACTACACACCCCAGCCGATAGACACTCTACACTTGCACTTCACTTACGCTTACACACATACATCACACCAGATACAACACACCTACACCCAGCCATAGACACCTATACACAGCTTACACCTTACCCAAGAGTTACACTTACAACTTACGCTTACCACAACCAACCTACACCCTGCCATAAAACTATATACACACTTTACACTCCCCCTAGACCACTTACACTTACCCAATAGACAGTTACACTTACCCATAGACCTTAAACCGCCCAATAGACCACCTTACACTCCCCCACATAACAACTATGTACTATTTTCACATACATCCAGCCATAGACACACATAAAGGCAAAAAGCGATAAAATAATTCTCGACCAATCACATACGAGGTCATATAGAGATAAAGCGATTACTCCGTCCACTCAACAAGAAAGGAAAACATTTCCTTCTCTACTGCTTAAAGCGATCTTACACTATCCCAGCAGTGTTCTTATATTTATAAAATCGAATAATATTGGATTCTCAATTCTTGTCTATACTGGAATTACTTTTTGACCTGGTATAGGCTTAAATCAGCCCGGGATACAAAAAGGCTTATCCTAATTAGGACCTAAACGTAGTTATTTCAAACACATTTTTACAGAAACGATCAGGTTGAAATATAATCTCTTGACCTGGCATCTATGCGCTAAATCGCCCGGGGTTTATCCTCCCCTCTTAGCCGCACCTAAAGTAGTTATTTTCAACACCATTTTACAGAAAGAGTCAGCTTTCGTATCTTTAAGGAGTGCGCGTTGTTGTGTGTTTTTCTCCGTGTTGATTGTCAATGTACATAGATATAATAATAATAAAGAAAATCCAAATTATTTAAAAACTTTGAAATATTTTTAGTTACATTGAGCTAATTAATATAAATGTAAGGGAATAATTGTTATTTTTAAATAAAAACCTAGAATGATTACATAAAGATGACATGTTATTGTTAGCAGAGAAGACAACTTAATTTTGTTATTTTTATTACTAATTACATGGCCTAAAAGATTGATGCAAAGCAGTAAGTCAATGAACAAAACGTGGCTAGCTTGGTGTAGAGGGGTGTTAGGGGCTTGCCTTACTGATTTTACTGATTTATTTGTTTAAGTACGTAAATAAATAATCGTCTTTAATACTCACAAAGTCACTCTCTTTTAGTATATAAATTATTTAACAACTTGATAGTTATAAAATTTATAAACAAAAAGTATTAACGGTTAATAATAAATTCTTTGTTCAAAGATAAGGATTGATTTATTATAGACAGTTTTAAGAAAACTTTGAAATAATTGTTATATAATTGAATGGGAGTAATATAAATGTACTGTTTAATTAAAACATAAATTGTTTTAATAAATTATACGTTATGTTCATACAAAAAGCTTATTTGATATGTTTAAACAGGGTGCGTAGTGTGTATGTGGGTGTGTGTGTATTGTGTGTGATGTGTGGAGTGCGTACTGTGTTAAGTGTGTGTGTGTGTGTGCTGTTGTGGTAATATAACAATAGGCATGAAGTAATAACACTAAGTATAATAATGAAACAATAATAATAAAAATAAAAATAAAAATAATAAAATAATAATAATAAAAATAATATAATATAATAAAATAAATAATTAAAAATAAAAATTTATAATAATAAATAATAATAAAATAATAAAAATAATAAATAAATAATAAAGTATTAAAACAAATAAAAAACTTAATGTTAATAAATGATATGCGTTAAAGCAGTAAAGGATATGAGTTAAAGCAGTAAAGCAGGTAGTTAAAAAGCCCACTAATCCCTTTGTTGCTAGCTAACACAGCGTTATTGATTTACTGATTTACGCTTTAAGGTATGTAATGTTAATAAATATATGAGTTAAAGCAGTAAAACATATGAGTTAAAGCAGTAACGCAGTAAAACAAAAGCATACTAATATCCCTTTGTTGCTAGGTAGCACCTTATTGATTTACTGTTTTACTGCTTTAAGGTTCTGTAAAGTATATGTTTTTAATTAAAAATTTCGTACAATTTAGTAGTAAATAAATGATTAGTATATCAGACACTCTGGATTTTTTCTTATTACATACAATTTTTAAAAATTTTAAATTAAAAACGATTAAGTAAAAAATATAAAAGAAAAAAATAATGTGTATATAATATATGAGTTAAAGCAGTAATTCAGTAAACATAAAACAAAGCCTTACCTATTCCTCTGTTGCGTAGGGCAATTGAGCTATTTGATTTACTGTTTTACTGCTTTAAGGGCTGTAATGTAAAGTTTTTAATAAAGATGTTTAAGTATGAAGTAAAATGAATGACTCATGAGTATATTTGAAAAGAAATTTTTGAATAGTTTACATTGATATCACCAAACTATGAAAAATATGTGTTAATAATAATAATAGGTCTGTAATGAGTTAAAGTTTTAGGATCGCGTAATGTTTTAATAAAATGTTTAGGTATGAAATAAAAATGAATGACTCATAGTATATATATTTTCGTTCGCGTGGAAATATTGCGCCTGCGGCGCAACGCGGCGGGGGTTACGCGGAAATATGCCGCCTGCGGCGGCATGGCGAGGCGGGACGCGGTGGTCCGCACCTGCGGGTGCGCGGTTGACTGTCTTTGCGCGGAGGGATCATGCT
>JABUQX010024092.1:0-20958 GCA_015478945.1 Trachelipus rathkii
CCGAGTTAAGACCAGTGGTGCGTGATTGCAAGAGCACAGGGTACTCATAATGGCAGTGTGTGCACTCGTCACTAAAACCTAAATTTATGGTAGCAAGTATTGGTGACAAAAACATTACATGTAAGATTGATGAAAAAGTGTGTTTGTGATATTATGAACAATGCTAAGTATATGCTACAACAATGCAGAAAATGTCCATGAAAAATTGGAGTGGAGGAATATTTAAAAACTCCCAAATTAGATGAAAGAGAGAACATTAATTATTTGTAGTTGATTAGTACAGATATATAGGTCAACACTCGCCACCATTGTTTCTTCAACAGATGAATTTACAGCCACTTTATGATCCAAGATTCTTTCCCTAATTCGACACCATTATATTGCACATTCTGCATATTTAAAATATCTTAAAGTCATTATTCTTGGTGACTTTTCTGAAAATTACCCATTTGTTGTACAAGATGCAAGCCTAAGCTTTCACTGGTCAAACAGTCAAGCTACTATACAATCTTTTGTAGTTTATTATAAAAATGAGAATGCAAATTGTCTTAACCATATTTGATTTGCTTAAACAGTGACTCATTGACCCATTAAATAGCTGCAGTTCATGCATTTCTTAAAAAAACTTTTGCGTGCTATAGCTGATATTCTTCCCAAATGCACCAAAGTTCATTACTTCTCAGATGTTCTGGTGGTCAATACAAAAACAAGTACAACTTAATAAATCTGTGCTATCATTTTTTAGACTTTAGAATGAATTGTGTTGCAGGAGTTTTCATTCTATTTCAACTCCTTTTAAATCGCAGCCAGTAATTTGGATTGCCTTAAATAAGTGAATAGGAAACATATCAAATAACATTGTATTTAAGAAAAGTTATATAGTAATAAAATTCAAATCACTGATAAGTTTCCTTTTTAAATATATTTTATATATATTTTATTTAATTGATTAAATATATTAAAAAAGACACATTTATATTATAATCAATTATCCCTTTTCCTTTAGTGTTTCTATTCTCTATATAAATAGGTAATTTATATTTACTAAAAAAGGACTTTTAATTGATTATTAAAATTTTCAGTTCAATGAAAATTTGCATGAACACAGCTGTGTTGTCTGAGATGAAATAAAGATGCCTCCTATTGAGCAGTGACTCAAATGACTTTTTTTTTTTTTTTTGGAGGGGACGGGGGATATCACTTGTACTTGAGCAATATACATGGGCTTTGCCATTACTTTCGTTTTTAACATATCTAAGGAAATTTCTGTGGTGAAGATCTTCCACAGATGATGTTCCAGTAAACCTATTTTACATTTTGGCTCTCCCCCAACTTGCGATTCACCCTCTAAATATTTCCATATGTACACACTTTATACTATACGTATGTGTACTAAATTTCAGCCAATCCTGTGCATAATAATATATATATTATATAGTATATATATATATATATATAGAAAAAGTTATAAACTATAGTTTTTTATATATATATATATATATATATATATATATATACTATATAATTATATTAATATAATTATAATATATATATATATATTTAAATTGGATAATATTAATTAGGATTAATATCCTTAGAAAAATCCTATTTTACATGAAAATGTCCAATGAACATCAAAATTCATTTCTTTAACATAATTATATTCAATTCGAGATACTGGCAGCCCCCGATCATATATATTATCATTATAATTAGATACTGCTGTATAACATTTATAATCATTAGTATGTAGATTTAGTAATTTATTAACATTTAAGTTTTATTACAAAGAAAAGACGAGAATTTCTTGGCCGATATTCTGACAATCCTTTTTTTAAACGTTTTGATTAAATCATGAATATTTTTAATTTTTGGAGAGTTCCATTTTATACAATGCTATTTCATAAACAGAAATCTTTCTCGGAATTTTATTAATTGCGTTTGGTGGCTTAAATTGACTCCTTTGACCCATGACAAAAGATCAAAGTTCACTCTTCTGTGAAAGCTTGAGATCCAACCTTTTTTATTTATTACTTCAAGTTTGGAGTTGAAGCACACCATTTTTTCAGAATTTTATGCTGATTCCATTAGTATACATCTAACTACCATATTAGTAAATTTATTTATTTATTTCCTAATGGAAATAAATATGTTTGTAATTTGTGAAAAGTTTTCATAGTTCACCTCTGAAATTGCTACGTCAATTTATTTGATATTTTCGACTTTTTTGTGCATATTTTTTATCACCAATAATCATTAATAATTATATTACTTTAAAGTCATTCCTTACAATTTATTCATAGTTTAATGAATAAATTGTAATTAGAGCTTTATACTTGTTGGCAACAGCTTTTTGCTTACATCATCAGGGCTATAAAAGCTTGCTTATAGCCGTGGGGTTTTATTCCTTGTCATAGATATTCCTTTCAAACAATGTCCTTTTTAGTTCTCCCATTTGCCTGTATGCTGACTTGTTTGTTCAATGCAGACCTTTGAGATTTTCCATGAGATTACTAAAGGCAATTTAACATAGAAAATAATTTGTTCCTATAAAGCTTTCCCGTTAAAACTAGTGATTCTCAAAAGAGTAGCTTGGCTCCAGTAGGGTTCCTTTCATTCTCTTTTTTTTTTTTATTTGGAGGGGAATGAAAAGTGCTGATTTTTTTTTCGGGATTATGGTGATTTTTTAATATTTTTATTAGAGAGATATTATATTTTGTAATGAGGCCGGGCTGATAGCTAGAAATATTTTTTGTTTCTTCACAATTTTTATTTCAGCGTTAGTAACTTCCTTTTTTTTTTTTTTTTTTTTTTTTTTTTTTACTGCTTCCCTTCTTAGTTTATTTAAGGAATAGGTCTCTCCTTTGTCCGAAACATTAGACTAATTTTCTGGTGAACATGTTTTCTCAACTGACTTAGAGCTTTTGCATTTTTGTGTGGGTTCGTGAGAATTCATACAAGGCGCTATTGAGTTATGAGTCAGCTGGGAGTAGTGTGGGGAGCATTGTAATGGTCAAAATTTTGTAATTCTTGCAATCCGAATTTGAGCCCCTTTATTACAAACTAGATGGAAAATTAAGTACCTTGACACAAATTTCATCAAGACATTCAAAAAATTGTCCAAACTACAGCATTTACATACCTTTTTAATTCTGATAAAAGTAATTTGCAGCTGTTTCTTAATAATATCAGATAATTTATGAATTAAAGTATGATAACCTAACTTAAATTTAGTAGTCCTTGTGGAAGAAATTTCATAAATATTTATTATTGAAAATAGAACCACTATTTCCTCTGCTTTTGTGTTATACACTTCGTCTTCTACGGGCCACAGCCAATTCACATTTGAATCTTTATTAGCTCATTTCATTATGCCATTATGCATCTGGATGGAAAATTTGTCTTTCAAAGTTGGCATAGCTAGACTTGTGATTTGGTAAAGGTCAACTGAAGAACTTATGTCATTGTACAGCTTTGGAGAAATAGCTTGTCTTAAACTCCACTCTTCATCCCATACTGTTGGAGCTGGTTCATTTTCTGGCATACTTTCCAATGATAATGAAATTTTTTGTATGGATTTTTCTACGGTATCTGATACTTATATGATGGCTCTAATATCATCGATTGTAGCTGTCACTTCTATGGATTTCTGACCACACAATACTTTCAAATTGCCTAATAATATAGCTTGAGACAAACCTCTGTTTAAAGAGAGGAAAATTAGCTTTAAGTCTTTTAAAGTTGAATTTTGCTACTTTTACTAGCATACCAAGCATATAGCTATATATAGACTACTTTTTTTTTTCCAAGATTTTTTCAGTATCAATATGTCTTTGTTGTGTTAATGCTGTTTGCACAAATTTCTTTTTGTGATGTATTCCACAACTTTTAATTGTTTTTTGTTTTGTTTTTTCACTTTCTTTAACTCTGGCTTTTTTCATTGACTCTCATTGAATACTAAATCTTTGAAATGTGCAATAACTATTTTTTCCTGATACAACTGTGAAACCATGTACACCAGCATGCTTAAGACTGTTGTCAACTTCCCCAAATACTTTCTCGAGGATATATTGAGAGTTGGAGCACTTTTAAGCATATGTTGTGAAATTTGTTCCTGTATGGAAAGCAGATGTGTTACTGAATTTCCAAATCCAAATGCTCAGCCTAATTGTCTGGCAAAAGCTATGGCACATTTACTTAACATTTTCAGACAAACCTTTTTAGTAAGCTCCAGATCAGTTTCTTCTAACTCACTTTGAATGGCTGTCATCCATTCTTTTGGGTACACATAGATGGAAAATTTGTCTTTCAAAGTTGGCATAGCAAGACATGTGATTTGGCAAAGGTCAACTGAAGAACTTAATCATGTCATTATACAGCTTTGGAAAAATATCAAGCAGAGTAATGTATGTGCTACGTTTGTCAAGCAGTAATCTTAAGATATGGTTCTGTTAGATGTATGCCAATAAGTGGTATGGGCAACAAGAAAAACTTGAAAAAAAAATGATTATGCATAAAAGAAGACAACACTTGCCAATTGGTTTCTAATATCAATTTCATCCAAATATATGTAAACATCATACCAATGATACAGAGCTACTGCAGCACATACTGGTAATCTTCCAAATCTACAATCTTTAAGAGGAAAAGCCGAGTTGTTTTTTCCTTTCTTTTCAACAAATTCTGTAAACTGGAAATACTATTCCAAGACTTTTGGGAATGTTCTGGTCCAACAAGTTTCAGAAGCGCATGAATTCATTCTATCACAGCTACATACTGTGCACCATCTGATGATATGTAAGTTGTGTTTCCCAGTTCCTTCTTATATCCAACTTATTTTTTATAGAACAAATTACGGACTTCATTGATACATCCCAAGCAAGAACAGTATGTACAATACAAAATAATTGACCTGGATCATAAATAAGCCCAAAATGTTCTGATACTGCCTTTGCTAATCCTTCATTTCCACTTGCCAAATCAGACATTGTTGCCCTAATTTTTTACCATAAACCTGTTTTCTCTGATTTTGTGAGAACTGCAAGCCTTTCAAATTGGTAATCCATTAACTTTACAAGATTGCTTTGTTTTTCATTAGCTACCTGTTTTAGTGGTAAAATCCTCACTTTTTTTCAATGTGCAATGATATTACTTTCCCAATATGTGCACGAGATGTTCCATCAAGCATCTGTACTGCACCATCTATAGACAGGAGAGCCATGCCTATTTATTTGCTGCTCAGCTCAATGCAATTAGAGATCGTGCTTCAGAACCAGAATGTCTTATTGGAAGGTGGTATGGATCATTAGTAGGTGGATGTCATGGTGTTTTTTGCTTTGATCATTCAGAATGGTGCTCCATATCATTTGGCTGTGTAAACTTGTCCAAAAAGCTTGTTACTAGCAATCTGAACAGCCTTAATGGCTTACCTTGTACTCACATAGGCCTAAGCCATTAGCCGCACAATAGAAGCTACAATATCTTCATCAATTTCTCTTTAATAACCAGCTTGTTACCCAGTTGACTTTTTCTAACACTATGGATGTGCCAATCATATTTTGAATGCCACTGTTTGTGTGCCATCATCAACCATAGTAGGGGTAATTTCAATTAATTTTCTCTTTTTATGCAGACCTCAAGAGATTTGGTGTTAGCAGATTATTTGTACTAGATTGGCCAGAATGTTGTATGAACTATTCTTTTCACAGTTCATTGAAGCAAGGAGTAAGAGTGTTGATATCTTCTGGTTGTTCCTTAGTATTTATATAAGTTGGAGTATTCTCCATTTCTCCTGATTATTGTACAGTTCTTGAACTGCTTCCAGTTTGTCTTGCAGTTCCTGCTATCTCACGTAGTTTTTTCTGCCTCTTCTTTTTGCCATGCAATATATTCAGTAGTCAATTTTGCACAAATTCTAAGATTTGTGCTTAATTTTTAGTCCTATCACAGTTTTTTTGTTCTTTTTGCAATTTTCTAAAATTTCTGCTCGATTTTAGTCGTTATAAAATTCTTCACCAATGTCTTTCCAGTTCTGTACTGAGGTAAGCACACTACATCAAAAAGCTGTTTGCCAAGAATTCACACTTATTTTTCTTCTTTTTGTGCATTTGCCTATATTGTTCGCATGTCGTCATTTTCTTTTAACAGTGAGATGCGAATCTGGAAAGCAGTCACTTGAATTCCAAATGTCAGTCACTTCCATTACTAAACTACCTTTCACAATATTTACAGATGATTTCTCGCTTTTAATTCTGAATATCACATATTGAATAATGTCCTCATTAGTTGGTAATTGTGATTTACTAAAATTGAATTCCTTTTCCCCTTTATCCATAGTTATTATGAACTTTACAGATATAATCTAATATGAAAGCAAAGAATTACTATTCCATTTACAGTTTAAGGAAGAAAAGTGGGAAGAAGAACAGCATTTTTAAAAATGGGAAGAAAAGGTGGTCAGGATAGGGTAGTTCAATCCAAAATTTAGAAAAATTATTAAGTGCTCTCCCTTTCCCCTACTGAGAGAATCCAAGTTCTTTGTTTAGGATATGCAAGTTATCTCTTATCTATTCTATTCCCCATGAAATTGTAAGCTTCATTTCTGTTCTTAAAACTTTCAATTCTGCAAGCTATGAGATGGCTTTCTTTGAGATTGGAAAATGATGCTTTATTTCTAAACCAGCCCAATTATGAAACATCGATAGAAGTCGGAAAGCAGTTAAGATGTAACAGAGGGATGTCTCTATTCAGCTAGTATTAATTTTTAATTTAATGCTTCCAAAGCAAAGCAAAATGGGGGAAACTTTATTTTACTTAGTGGACGCTTGATAGGTTGATATCTACTCCAGGAATTTAAAATAAAAAATAAACTAAAGTTAGCTAAGATAGCTTAGAGCTAATAGGCCTTAGACTAACAGGGGGTAATTACACTGGACCCAGCTAATTACCTCTGACCAATTTCCAGAGATAGTTTAGAGCTAATAGGCCTTAGGCTAACTGTGGGTATTTACACGGGACCAGGACCGGGACCGGGACCTCCGACCAACTTCCGCCTCTCCATGAATCTATTTCACATCAATGTGAATCAAAATTAACACAACAATAAATGCAAAGATAACACTATAAAACAAAGATAAGGTATGCAAGGTGAACTTAAACAGTTGTGAATTTCTATACTATTATATACTATTTTATACAAAAAAAAAAAAAAAAATTTAACTATCCCAAAAACTAAATTTTATTTCGGATCAGATTTCTTAGAACTTGAATAAAATCTTCCAGAGCTGCTTCCAATAATATAAATAGAGAACAGTGAACTGTGATTAACACTAAAACGAGCAGATGTATAAGAAGGTTGGGTGTGAGTATGATTACATACACCACGAATGGAATACTTATTTTGTTTTTTGAGTAGACTTTTGGAAAAGATCACATTGAGAATTTTCAAAGTATTATTCCAGTAAATGAAAGTAGGCGA
The DNA here is from genome assembly GCA_015478945.1 of Trachelipus rathkii. NCBI lineage: Eukaryota > Metazoa > Arthropoda > Malacostraca > Isopoda > Trachelipodidae > Trachelipus > Trachelipus rathkii. Next base: position 7,478 of record JABUQX010024092.1, read on the forward strand.
TTTTCGCCCCTGGAAGTGAAATTGGCAATATTGTGCCATGGTTCTGAAATTTGGAGATGTCACTCCGGTACTAATATTCTTGATGATGGGACCAGGAAATGAAATTCTAAGATCTTTCATCCTGGAAATAAATAAAAGTTTTGGCAATTTGTTTCCCCGGTATTAAAAATGGTGAATTCTTGCCCCAAAATTAAAACTGGAATATAAGTATTAATTGGGATATGTTACTCACATTCATATTTAAATAAATTCTTATAATTTTTACTTTTACTTCGTTTTAGATTATATTGTTCTAAGTTCTAACCCTTCTGGATTATATCCTCAGTTAAGGGTGTTGGGAGCAGAATATCCTAGATATCCTATAAAAGGTATTTGTATCCTACATCTAGTGATTGATGGTGATCCTTAATAAGATAGTACAAATTAGCTAGTCTTCATATTGTATATTTCGGGGATGGAAAGTATTAAAGGTAAATTGACAATATCTGAGATGTATTCCATATAGTAGTTTTAGTATTTACTCACTTTTTCTTTTAGTGTCCTCTGTTTCTGAATTGTTTTTAATTCTCCAAGTATAGAGCTTATAGTTCTATAATTACTTTTCCTGTTTTTACTAATAATAAATATCTAATCTAATCTTTTTTCTAAAATGTTATAGATATTCCAAAAATACTTTCCTAAGAAAAAATAAGAATTAATGGGTAGAGAATGTTTAAGATCATCATAAATATATAATAAAGGTTGTGGAAATGGAAGGTTAAGTTTTCCACTACTTCATTATCCATTTCTACAACTAATAAATCACTATCGTCTAATTTTACATTGGTGGGATCACCAATTGATCTCACTCACAACAGTGTAAGTTGGAGGACCTGATTCACTGGGAAGTGGAGTTGACATTGAAAATTGGGAAAAATGAAATCTAGTCAAGGGAGAAGGAAAATTTGGGGTTGGAAAATGGAAACCAGAAAAATCGGATAGGTTTGAATTATCTGATATACGACTCAGAGGGCTAGATTGCCTTGCACTGAAACTACGAGATCTATAACCTATGCTAGAGGTACTGGAATTCTCAAGTAAGTTAGTACTTGGCTTATCTTTAAAATAGGAACTTAAAGATGCTCCGGTTAAATGGAACGTAAGAACATTTTTGTTACTGGGGTTCAACTTGGGAGAACTGGAATCATTAATTTGGCTAAAAACTTCAAGATGTGAGGGATATGAGAACGGAGATGGATAGTCATGAATATACATATCATGATAATTCATGGAAGTGGAATTTGTAAACAAAATTGTCTCGCGAGTAGGGGTATTCTGAGATTTGGTGGGAATGAGGGTAATTTTCACGAAACAACTATTGCAGGAAGACCTGGAGTTTGGGGGGGGGGGGTTCTGTTAACGGTTGACTCGCAGACGAGTTGACTTCTGGTTCAGAAAGAGGTGGACCAATCTTTTCAGGAGTCATTGTGGGAACTACTTCCAATAAAAGATTGTGTGAATCTTGAATACAATCATCAAGATGTTTAATTGCTGATAATAAATTTGGTGGTCTTGAATATAATTTTGCTGATATGGGATTGCTTTGTAGGAATCCCTCAAAATCAGAATCATCATCATCTTCAATTGGTTCGAAGCTGTTATTGTTTAAACTGGGATCAGGCAAAGTTTCATCATCAGCACTGATATCCAAAATCTCTATATCATCAGTATCCACCTCATCATTTTCCTCATCTGTAAAAAATATTTCCTGAATGTTACGAATTTTGGACATATTTTCTTAAATATGTCGGTATCACAATCCACCTTCGCAGATGAGAAAGGTGGATTTTCTAGAGTCAGTTGGAAAGCCTATTGTATCGTTGGATGAAGTAGGTAACTTTGGTTGGGTTTACTTCCTCTACTGTGTAAGGTCTTTCCCATTTACTTTTGAACTTCTGGAGGGTGCTGTGACCTGTTTATATAACTTTTTTGGCAACCATCTTCCCTACTCTATAAGGTATAAAATTAGTACTGCCCTCCTTCCAGTAGTGAGGGAAACTGTGAACCTAGGAATAGGGATTTTGTAAAAAGAAATCTGAAGGGGACATTTGCAAAGCGCTATGGGAAGTGTTGTTATAAAATAGGATTGAGGATGAAAGCTCCTCATCTCAACTAGTCAGCTTTTCCAGAACTAAGCATTTAAGGATCTGAATAAGGCTTTGGTTGAACCTTTCACACACTCCATTGCTAGTCAGATGGAGTGGTGAAGTTCACACATGCTTTATGTTATGCCCACAAAGGTTGTTCTGGAAATTCAGTGAGGTAAACTCAGTACTGTTATCAGTAAGAATCTGGGTTTGTACCTTAGGAAGGAAGGGAAATATTTGGTGTTTTAATTTCTGAGAAACTGCAAAACTGGTCTTATCTGACAGAGGAACTGCTGAAGCCCACTTGGAAAAGTGGTCTATTAAAACCATACAATATTTATTTCCTTTGATGGTTGTACGGAACTGGAGTAGATCCATTGCACAGATTTCAAAGGTGGCTAGCTAGAATTTTTAATAATAATAAATTTGATAATAAAAGCAAAAGTTTTCTGTTTCTGACAAATAGGGCAACACTGCACTATGTCAGAAACAATCTGATTGACTTATGGTGCCAGAAAAGTTTGTATATGAGTTTTAACAGTTTGTTTTGCCTGATATGGGCACAGGCAATATGTAAACTTAAAACTATATGAATTATTAATAAAGTTTTTCCTCTGACTTAACCTTATAATATAAAATTCATTCTCAATTACAATCTGAGAACGATGCGATTGAAACTGTTTATCAACTTGTTGCCAATTAAAAGATGTCACCATTTCACTATCCCTGAATCATTAATTTTATATTCCTATCACCAGCCTGATTCTCCATGATATCAATCTCGTTGATATTGGAATCAGGTAAGATGTTTACGCACATCACTTTCAGTGTGTTTGCCTGTAATGCTGTGACCTTGTGCGACTGATCCAGGTGGCTATTACTATTAACTTATTCTCCATGTGACAAACTAACTCTCTTTGAGCCATGTCAGGCTGGAGTTCGTTATCTCTCAACAAGCATGCACCCTGTATAAGAGCATTTTCCATACATTCATGGGAACTATAAAGAACTGCATTGGTTGACAAACCTCCCTGAAATCTTAGTTAAATCTACATAATGATCAACAGGGATTCTTTCACTCCTACCAAACCCACTTATAGTATCAAAAATTATATTTTTGCAATAATTTTACTTTTAAAACCTAATTGAGTAATAACTGCGGAATCTAATGCAAACTAATACCTGCACCATGTCAATCAAATAATCATACCAGGGATACACTGTTATCATTTAAAGCCACACCAATCTATCACAGCGGTCACTTTCACTATGACACATGAATTTTATATTTACAAACCATATATCATCAAGGTCTTCTAACACATGTTTGCTGTCATCCACAGGAATTATTATTAAATGCGGAAATTTAACTTTATCAAGTATCAGAGTTTGTTTCTGAATCATCGCTGATTCTTAGGAGCAGCTTGTTAATTCCACTATTATAGTTAATCTAAAAGCAGGGATTGTTCGCTAATGCGGAGTTCAGTACAGAAGCCGATATATTTCTCTATATTGTATGCACAGGGATCATCTCACAACAATGGGCTCATTTCTCGTGGAGGGTTTAAGTTAAAGGTTTTGCAGACCATTTCCCCCTCTCCTATGCAACGACTTCAAGATATGAGGTCTTACATCATTCGCAAGAATTCTAAAACCTCCTCTGTGAATGAGGAACAATGGCTGCATCTGATGGAGGGGAACTGGTATCAGTTTGATAAGCAGTTAAGGAATAGCTTTTCTGTGTACCAGAAGTTTGTCTGGTAGGGGAAAAATTCTTTGTTAGGGTATTGTCTTTATAGCTTGGTGGAGTATGATTTGAAGAATTTATCCCTGCGTGAGGGCCTTTACAAAACGGCCAGACAACTTTACGGGTATTTGTGGGAGTACATGGAGGTGATCTGATAGAATGAGACACACTTCGAATGTGTCCTTCCCACAGTAGCTGCACACGACCAAAAAGTTGAAACATTCTCGCATCTAATGTCCAATTTCCTCACAGAAATCACAGACTAATATAGCTTGGTTACTCAGTGGTTTGTAAGTGCTATTACAATTACTCTGAAATGGGGTATTATTTTGGGGATGTTGACTATTATTGTCCCTATAATTCATATGGATCTTGTGAGAGAGTGTAGAAGCGTCTTTGTAAAAATTTGAGAAATATTCATAATTTCTTGTACGACTTACATTAAGAGTTTATGCTTGTTTTAGGGTATACTTAAGTTTCTTTCTGACCTATCGATATTTAAGTTTTAAAATCGATTTTCTTTAATGCCTCAGACCAGCCCAGCTTAATAATATCAATATGAATAGTTTGATTAAGGTCTGCCTTAGGCTGATCTTAACTATAATTCCTATTAACTGATTCCGATACTGACTGGGGAGGAACTTTACTCTTATGGTAATCAGTGTCATATGAATCAGCGAGATTTACTTTTTCCCATGGTACCCTGGTTTGAGTATCCATTTCCTGTTGAATCAGATAGTCTCTAATCTTTTTCTTCAGCGATGGATGTAAATTGGTGAGAAAAGCTGTCCAAAGGGAATCATGTTCCTTTATATTGATACCTTGATATGCCTTGGCTGCTAAATGCTCTAATCGCAAAGGGAATATTCGGACGCTTTCTCCTGATACTCTCTAGGCAGAGTGGTAGGCTTGCAACCTATACACCTCCTTCCTCTTTTCCTCTTGCTGGTACCATTTTAACACTAGTGTTCACGGATCCCTAATTCTTATCGTCTTTTATCAGGAAATTGTACAATTGGAGGAAAGAACCCTCCAATTGCCTACCCAATAACAATAACCATTGTTGTTGTTCATCTGGGTAATTTATGTTACAATATTCCTTGAAATCTGTAAAGTACTGCACCAGATTTTGATCGGCTTCGTATTTGTATTTCCTGGGGTCAACTGCTTTTCGGTTCTGAGAATTCCTCATCAGTTCTGTAAGAAGCACAATAGCCTGCGATAGAAGCAATATCTGCTTCTGCATATACAGTCTTCTTGGGAATTGGCAGAGAATTGTGAATATGGGACTTTGTCAGCATTAGGTCCACAATGGCCATATTGGGGAATACTGTTAACAGGAATGGAATGTCCTCCACCCCCAGCATGATCAAATCCCACAACTGGAATTTGATAAATCATATTGGATGCAGGTGGTACACACACTACCATAATTACTTATAGGGTTCTGGTAGGGATAGGTTAACCCAGCAGGTAATACATTAGTAATGATGGCATATTCAGTAATATTCAGCTGGTACTGCATATGTATTATTCAATGGGTTTGAGATATGGGCAGAGAATGGGGAACCTACCGAATTCAAAAACTCATTTGTCAACCCATCCGCATTCGATACCTGAGGTATCATACTAATATGTGGAGCTTTAGTCACATTAGCAACTGCATCCACATCCAAACTTACTGTAATCTGCGGCTGCAATATGGCCTGGGGTTGTATCTGCAAAGCAGACATTTCTTGGGTTAATTGTCCCAAGATTTTTTACCTTCCTTGGACGTTGTGGGTTGGACTATTACAGTACTTTATCCTCTTCTGTTTTAGCGAGGAAGTCCACTAAATCCTGTTGATAAAGGGGGATATTCATGATAAGAAAAAAAAAATTCCAAAGGAAAAGAACTAGGAATTATATTTTTCTTGTTTATCATGATAAAGAAAAAATGAATGTCAATTGTCAAATATAAATAATAGATCAAAGAGTGTTTTAGCAAGAGAAATTGAGAAATTGTAAAACTCCTATAAATATTACAATTATAATGCAAAAAAACATCAGATAATGCCTCAAAAATACTTCCTCATGTATAACCTTATATACAAACTCGGAAATCCATCGGAAAACGCTTGGTAAATTGTTTTGTGGAAACCAATTCCAATGTCAACACGCTGGGTCCGCGTTACGGCGCGTCCACTTAAATGGAAATATTATTGTAACAGAGGAGGTATCTATTCAATCTATTTTCTTAATTCTATTTACTATTAACTCTTCCAAAAATGGAACACAAAATGGAAGAGAAACTTTATTTTACTTACGTGGACGCTAATTGCAGCATATCTAAGTCTTTCTTAAGGGAAATTTAAAATAAGAATAAACTAAAGTTAGCTAAGATACCTAGACAGCTCAATCAGACGTTAGCCTAAATTGGGGGGGGGGGCGGCTAATCACAAATTGACTTTATATTACATGGATCCGTAACTTTTTAGAGCATTCTCTCTCTTCACAATCAAATGCAAGCGAGATAGCAGAAGTGAATCATTTATAGTTTTCTTTTTGCACATATATTTGTTGTAGTGCAGATACTCAGGGTCAAATAAACAATGCTAGAAATTTTAACATCTAATTCTCGAAATGCAAGATTTTTTTTTTTAATACAAAATAAATGAATTTAATCAGAGAGACGTAAACAAATTTTCTATATATGTTGCAGGTAGTGATTTTCCAGAGCTGCTTCCAATAATGTAAATAAAGAACAGTGAATGGTGATTAACACTAAAATGAGCAGGTGTGTAAGAAGGTTGTTTGTGATTAGGATTACAGACACAGCTAATGGTATACTTATTTTGTTTATTGAGGAGACTCATGGAAAAGATCAAATTGAGAATTGTCTAAGTCTTATTCCAGTAAATGAAAGTGGGTGATTTTCAACCCCTGAAGTGAAACTGGCAATATTGTGCCGCAGTACTGAAAATACTTGATGATTTTTGTCCTCCTTACTAAATTCTTAGGATGTGGGACTCCAGGCAATATGAAATCCTTTGGGAATCTTCGTCCCCGGCACTTAAAGCAGTTTAAACCGATTTGTTGCCCTGGACTAAAAAGGCAATTCTCGAACCATCAAATGGAAAACCTGGAATGTAGTATTAATTTAAGGATATATTGAACTCACATTCATATATAAATAAATTCTTTAATTTTAATTTAGCTTCATATCGAGGATTTAATACTTTGTCTAGAGTTCTTACCCTTCGATTTATATCCTGTGGTTAAGGGTGTTGGGGAGCAGAATCATCCTAGAATATTCCTATAAAAGGTATTTGTATTCTATCATCTAGTGATTGATTGGTGATCCTGAATATAGAAAGGTACACATTATGCCTAGTCCCTTCAATATAATATTAATGATTTCGGGATGAAAAAGTATGTAAAGGTAAATTTGACAATATTTGAGGTGTATTCATATAGTAGCTTTTAGTATTTACTCACTTTCCTTCAAGAATAATAAATATTTCTGAATTGTTTTAAAAATTCTCCAAGGTATATGAGCTTATAGTTCTTAGTAATTACTTTCCTGTTTTTAACTGATAATAAACCATCTCCTAAATAACTCTAACCAATGCGTTTATTTTTAATATGTTTAATGATATTCCAATAATCACTAACTAAGAAAAATAACAATTAAGGAGAAATACGTTTAAGAACATCATTAAATAATCGATACTAATAACAGGTCGTGGAAGGCTCGCTCCCTACAACTCATAGATTGTTAGACTATCTTTTAATTCTTCTATCTCTCCTTCCTTCTGAAAGTGTCTCCTCTCATTCAACCTGGTTTTAAATAATATTGGCCACTTGTTGAAAAACCTATATATAATAATGTGTTATAAACTTTTTTTTTGTTTTTTGTTTATTTGTTATTGTACTAAAGTCATTCTCCATTGCAATATCACACTAATTAAAAATTGAGAAAATTTAAATTCGATTATTATTGATAAAATATTAATTAATCATTTGTCGTTACATTTCTGTTGACCATTTATAGTTAAAACATATTATGCTATATGCGAAGTGCCACTAATTCAAATCGCAGTTAAATAATTTGTCCAAGATGGAGTGAAGCAATAATTTTTGTTCATTTGAGGAGTCATTTAAAATTGCGATTTCCTTTTTTAAAAAATATAGAGAATTATATGGTGATAAAGGTTAAATTTTTAATACACATGTATAAATGTATTTATATTATATTAAATACATTTATACTATATATAGTATATATATTATATATATATATATATATATACTATATATATATAATATAATATATATATATATATATAAAGAATTTCTACTGAAGAAATTACTATTGATAGAGAATTAAAAATTCCTAATATTACCATTAGAACAAATTATCCATGTTGATATGATTGAGTTTTCAATATTTTGATCAGTAAATTTCCGTTATAAGAGTAAGTTCACTTTTGGCAAGGATGAAATATTCATTTGATATCTATATCGTTTTAAATGTCAAATATTATTTTTAAGAATATATATTCATATATAATTACATATGGTATTGTTAAAATTAGTTTTTCATTATTTCCTTTGATAAAATATAGGCATAACTTGGATTAATTTTTTTGATAAAATTCCCAATCTTATGAGTTTAGTTTACAGTAGCACCTCAGCTGTTTTTTGGTCAAGCATTTATATGTGATAAAATTTATAAAGATTGAGTCTATCCTAGAACATTATTGATATACCATTGATATAAAATATTCTATAAATGGATATTCTATAATATATAGTATTATAAGAAATATCTTTTATTAAATATTTTAAGTGCTTACTTTTGTATGTTTTGAAAAGTTTTCAAATATTTGTATAGATTTGATAATATATATATATATATAATATATATATATATTATATATATAATAGTATATATATATATATATATATATATATTATATATATATATATATATATAATCTATATAATAATATATATATATACTATTATATATATATATATATATAATTATAATATATAATATATGTATATTATATATATATATATATATATAGTATATTATATAATAGATTATCCTCGTTACACAATTCTTTTATCAAAATCACATCAAGCTGAGAATATGCACACACAAACATTTGCAATTTGTTTATTTCAATAATGAAGATTGATTGTTTTTAAATTCTTTAACATTATTATTATAGCTTATTAATTGATCTCAACAGTAATTTTAACCATTATTATTGCAATTATTTAGATAAATTACTAGAGAAAGTTGTAAAGGCGAGTGTCAAGATTCCGTGGAACTTTAGAATAAAATTAACAAACACTTTGACCATAGAATGTCGATAATTACCGTGGTCGAAGAACGCATATTGATTAACATTAGCAACTACTGAGAAAGAAAAAAAAAAAGAGAGAGCGAATAGAAAAAGACAATCTCCCTCATTTTTGTCAAATGAGGATATATGTTGGGTATTGATGAGAGTCATTTGAGTGTGTTGATTGCCCCCAAATTGAATGCAGGAGTCGCATCACATTTCATGTTGACCCAAATGAAGCAGGCAAAATCCCCTTCAAACATAGTGATTCTATATGTATAGTACAGCTTATACACTATATAGGTTTATGTTAAAAGTGCTAAAAAAAAGTTAAATTTATAGGGCTATTTAATCTCGTATATTGAACAGATAGTAAAGATATACAATGAATGAACGCATGCATTAGTAAATATTTCAAATTGTAAGTTCCTTATTTTTTTTTTTTATAGAATATTAAATTTTATCAAGTTCCCAATGTACTTTTGGGTCACGTTCCCCCCACCCCTAACATTACTTAGTTTAAAAACCTTAAACTTAAATATTCCTATGTAAAATATTTACTTAATCAATTTCAAAGAGCCAAAAATTCTCTTTCAAATTTTTTTTTTTTTTTTTTTTTTTTTTTAAAGGTAAATTAATGGTGGCTGAGATACGAAGTCTATTAAACCATTTAGGGGGGCTGCGCTAAACTTCCGCCTAACTATGGTATGTCGCATAACTTGCTTCTATTAAGGAATTGAAAAACTTATTTCAGATTCGGTGGTTTCAGCTAAACACTACCCATGCATCAATTTTCAGCAAAATCTGAGAGGTGTGGGGTTCCACATTTCAAAATTTTTGCCTGATTTGTCAGAAAATACACCTACTTTCTTCTCTTAGTGGAAACTTATGTGGTTTGAAATTGATGCCTGAGTCTAATTTAATAAAATGTTGTTATTATAAAACTTAGAAATTAGATGGTTAAAGGATCGATAGGAGTTATTTGAATCTATGTCATCATAGTTGACAAGATCATAGAATTTTGCTAGAGGTCATTTGAAGCAGAATACTTGAGGTATAGGATGATCTAGAAGGGTTTTAACACTATAGATTAAGAGGCAAGGGAATTGAGGCAGAAATGAAAGAGCAAGATGATCAGCAAGATAAAATTTCAAGGAAAGGATGTTGATAGAAAAAAGAAGGGGAAACGGGGGAAAAAAACCAAGGTTAACATTTATAATCAGAAAGAAAAGGGTCAACAAAAGAGAGAGATTATATTAAATAATTTAATTAAATATGAAGAATTTCAGTAAGAGTGTGAAGTTATTGCGAGTTGAAGCAAAACTTTCGTTTTTACATCATGAATAGAGCAATTCAGAAGTGGTTGTGGTTTTATTTTTATTTTTATTATCATTAAAATTTATTTTTACCACTATGATATTTTCCTATATCCGGTATTAATTCAAGAAAACTGTTTCTTTTTTATTATTTTAATGTAGAGAGAAATGGGGAAACGACATTCCAGCAAAGGTGAAGGAAGAAAAGTCAGAAGCGAAAGAAAAAGTTAACATGGGTCTCTCAGGGAAGCTTGCCGAAGACACCAACACTTATAATGGAGTAGTTATCAAATATTCGCAACCTCCAGAGGCCAGAAAACCTAAAAGAAGGTGGCGCTGGTAAGTTAGAGAGATATTTCTAAGTTTATGTATAATGTATACAAATACCATTTATCCATTCTTAGTTTTATAACATTTAAAAGTAAAAGCTCACTACAACAATATATATATATTTTTTTTGCTTTAATTATCCTGTTAATTTATTGTGTATTTTATTTCATTTATTTTGTTTTAAACATGACAAATTATAATTTGTAAGTAAAGGTTATATATTTTTCTCAATTGTAGGTACATCTTCAAAGGAGATGAAGAGCTTCCATTCTTACCGTTACACCGCCAGAGTGCTTATTTGATTGGAAGAGAAAGGAAAGTGGCTGATATACCTACCGATCATCCCTCATGCTCTAAGCAACATGCCGTTTTTCAGTACCGACTCGTTAGTTATGAGAGACGTGATGGTTCTACTGGTCGAACTGTTAAGCCTTACATTTTGGATTTGGAATCTGCTAATGGAACTTACGTTAATAATAAACGCATCGATCCCCGGTGCTACGTAGAACTTCTTGAAAAGGATGTTGTGAAATTTGGTTATAGTAGTAGAGAATATGTACTGCTTCACGAAGCATCCAAAGGAAGCGATGATGAATTACCTGATGCTGGGGTAGCTGATGGAACGGACTTGAGTCCTATTTCATTACTGCGTAGTCAGTAAAATTTTATATTTTTATTTTTTATTTTTTTTGTTGCTTTTTTTCTTTCGTTATTTTGGTATTAATATGAAATACGAATTATGGATTAAGTAAGAAGTGTAATCCAGGTAAATGTTTTTGAATATCCACTGTTTTAAGTGTAGAGCATTTGTCTCTTTGTGGTTTAAAGAACAAAATTTAAAAAAAAAGAAACTTGTATAGTATGTTGTAATTATTTTATTTAAGTAAACTAATTTCATTGGAATTAAGATAATTAAAAGATTTTATTTGTGATACATAATATCATTTATCTTTTTACAAGAACAGCATTCCTTCCATGTAAATAAATAACTGTCAACATGAAAAAAAAAATATTTAAGAAGGATAGGCCAAAATATTTCTTCAGAGCTAATAAGTGTAGTGAAATTTGGTTAAATTTTGCATTATTGTCTCATGGCTATATTAAAAGTGTGGTATACTACATAATCGCCCACAGTTTTTTTTGAGTTATTTGTTGGAAGGGCAGTTGAGTTAGTGTACAAATGAATTACCTCATACTACTGAATCATTATTTTCTTTTTACTCATATTGGGATTAGAATCGCTATCTTGCCTATATTTTACTTGCAGTTCTATACATTTTGTGCCTAAATTTTGTCTCTGTGTTACATTTGGAACACTGGTGGTGTGTGTACAATGTGTATATCCAGTGCCATATATAATATTCATCTTCACTGCATACTTATTAAAAAAATTTTAGCAGGTGGCATTGGATGTCTAGGCACTGAAGATTTGGTACAGCTACTAAAAAATGAGTCTGGCAACTTGAATATAATTTCAGTGTATCAGCATTCTGCTGTGGACAAAAGGTATAATAGTGATTGGGGCAAATATTTTAGTTAGTATTACTAGTTTGCTTCATTGATCCTTCATTTGTCTGTAGAGGCACTTCCCTCCCCCACCCCCTCCTTCTTAGGAGTGTTGATAACGATATTGTATTCTTTATAGTTAAATTATTTGCACCTTAAGCCTTATGTTAAGGTATTAAAATTTTTGCAGTAGCTATATAGATACTACCAACTTATCTATAAAATTCAAAATCCAGGCTGGGGTCTTCCCTGGTATCCTCCATTAACTATTTTTTGAGTCTAATGCATTGCACTCAAGTTTTATCCATGTTGATGTTTTAAGAACTCTTAAAGTCTAATATTATACATAAAAACGAAAAAAACTATAAAACAAATCCTTTTCCACTGTAAATTAATAATCGGCTAACATAATAAATATATTAAATGGAATGTATGTTTTTGTTCATTATTTTTTTCAAAATATATTTTCAAATACCTTTGCAAGTATATGTCGCAAGTGAAAAGAAAGGCCCCCGTTACCGTCCCCTTTAAATTCCTAATTGAGAACTATTCGTTTTCATCATTTTAAAATATCACATTTTAGTGCGCCACCAGTGTTTCAATCTCGGGTATTTTTGGCCACCGATGTCTATCAGCTGTCAGTAAACAGAATATTGGATGTGGTGTCTTCCTATATTATAATATATATATATATATATAAATATATAAATATATATATATATATATATATATATATATATATATAGTATATATATATATATATATATATATATTATTATATTATTATATATATAATATTATATATATATAATATAATATATATATAATTGATAGGTAAATAATTAACTAGTTCACATTCCCATCTACGACTTGAAAAAAAAAAATAAGCAACATAATAAACACAAATACATAGTTGCTAGCTATAGTAGAACTGTTTTTATAGGGGAAAAAAAAAATGAAAAAAAAATTTTGAACTCTGATTTTTAAATTATTTATTAAAATTTGTATTAGTTATATTTATTAAATACAGACACATACCCATATAAAAATTATTATTATAATATATAAATAATTATATATATTAATATAATATATATATATAAAATATATATATAGT